>APFE030631044.1:31286-145868 GCA_000404065.3 Pinus taeda | reverse complement strand
GAATCATTTCAAAATTAAATGAGAATTATCATCATTATTATTCTTATTGACTAGAATAATAAGAATAATAAGTAATTGAGTAGGGTTTTTAGTTGTGTGATGGATTTTAATAATAAGCCTTGGATGGTTTTAGGACTTTGCGCCCCTAAATTCAGTGTTCAAGTACTCCATAAGTGAATAATATAATCCTTAAAAAACCTATAACCCTTTAATATAACTACCTTACTCTAAGATTAAAAAAAAAAATTACAAATCACAAATTGCAAAAATAAATTACACTAAAAAATTCTCACTAAATAACTATATTTTTAATCAAATTGATTGAATATAAAAAATTCAATTGTTTTATTTTTTATATCTTCTTTACATTTAATGAATTCCTAAAATAATAAGCATTTTACTTTATTCCAACGCGTATCCCATTTATTGGTAAAGAAAAAGGAACTTTGCAATTAAGAGCATTAATGACAACTCTCTGAATTGAAATCCAACCGAAAGGGACCTTGTAAGTGGTTTATTCCTTTATTGGTGAAGTTGTAAATGATCGTTGCCAAGTTAAGTCAGTGATTTTTTGCCATTTTAAGTGCTTAGCCCAGGAATCTTATACAAAATACAAAACACGCACACGGTTAAAACACACTTTATATTTTTAACTGTGGTAAATGATCATCCATTACTTTTACCATTCATTACAAAGTTAAGTAAATTAACGTTATTTATTGTTATGGAAGTTATTTTTTAATTTTTAATAATCAATATCATTTGTATTATCAATTTGAATTGGAAAAAGATTGAATCACAAAAAAGAAAAACAAAGACCTAATGGTCTCATAGACTATTTTTTAGTGTCGTGGACCTTAAAATATCATTTTATTATTGATTACCAATTGTTCTCTAAATTCTTACCCGTTGGTAATGTTTTATGTGAAATGAAAGTTTTATATTAATTTTTTTTAAGAAATGAGCCAATATGATTATATTAGTAAGGGAGTTGTGGCTTTGTCTATACTACAAAGAGTTATATGAAAGTTTTGTTTATATTATTTTAAAGTAAAAAAAAAAAAAGAAAAAGAAAAAGAAAAAGAAGAGCATAATTTAACTATTTTTAGTGTTTTGATTTTTCGATGGATTTTGTTTAGGATTTATGGATAATTTATTGGAATTGCTTTTTTAGGTTTGCATCATATTTTGAAGAGATTTTTTAGGGTGTTGGATATATTTATATATTTAAAATTGCAATTTAAACAATAAAAAAAATTGTATGTCAGATTTGATTAAAAAATACCAAAACGTAGACTAGTTAGAATATGTCTTTTACACAAAGGTTCCAGTAATTTCGAGCGCTACTGCCTCCCACTGTGATCTGCTTTGTGCAGACCGAGTCTGGGCACTGCCCTCTCAGCCGACTTCGCCCCTGACCCTGGTCCTCCTGACCTCTAGGTCGCTCGGATCTACTAAGTCCCTCCCTCCTGCTCCTCTTCAAGATCTCACTGAACCTCCTGCTCTTGTCAGATCTGCTCGGTTCGGCGCCCTCGGCTCCGGCAAGGTCTAATCGAATCCTTCATTCCGGTCTTGAGATGCCTCGCTTCCTATACTTGCTTGGTGTTGATCGGGTTTGTTGATTTGTGCTTTGACATGGAGGCTCAAGGCTCGCTTATCGGTCCCTCGCAAGCTCCATCCCAGGAAGCTAAAGCAGCCTTCTCCTCTCTCCTTGCTTCGCAACGTAAAAAGAAGAAGTCCAAAGTCGCTAAATTCATCAAAAGGCTCGACGATGTTCCAGAGGTAAACCTCCCTCTTGAGGGCCCGATCCAGGTCGCTTTGTCCTTGGCAGATCGTGCCCTGGCGAGTCAATTCACGGGCCTTTGGCCCTCGCCAAAATCGACGGAAAATTGGGTCATCAAGAACTGGGTTCCGCTGATCGAAAACAATGTCACCTCTTATTTTATGGGTAGAGGCTTCTTCCTGTTCGAGTTCAACACTAAGGAGGACAAAGACCTTATCTTCGGGAATGGACCCTATTTCATGGGACCTCAGGGTCTCTACCTAAAAAAATTGACCCCAGACTTCAATCCGACCATGGATGTCCCAACTGCGGTTCCTATCTGGGTTCGGCTCCCTAATCTTCCAGTGCATTGTTGGAATTGGGAGTCCCTTAAGCACATAGGAAATACTTTGGGAAAATTCATTGATAGAGCAAACAACAATGATCAGTACGATTGCGTTCAAATCTGTGTTGAGGTGGACTTAGAGGTGGGGCTTCCGGAGGCCATCAAATTAAATGTTCAGTTGGACGCATGTGCAAGTTCTGGACTATGAGCAACTCCCTTTCAAATGTCGTAAATGTCATATCTATGGCCATTTTGCAAGAGGGTGTCCGAACAAAGGGGAAGCAAAGAAAGGTAAGGAAGAGGGCTGGAACCAGGTCAAGAGGTCAAAGACATCCCACAAGAAATCTGGGGTACATGGCCCCCAACCTGCCTCCACCCAAAATGCTCCCCCGCCAAAAAGCCAAGAAAACAGGTATGAGGTCTTAAGCTCTGCTGAAGAGACTCCTCAGGAAGAAGATAAGCAAGATAAACCTCCGGAAAAAATGACTTCAGTAGATGCAAGACCTAAAGAAAGCGCCACGGCAAGAAACAAGGAAAAGCAGACAGAAGCATTCGAGGAGGAACATGACTCAGAGGAGTCTGAGGAGGATGGAGAAATAGGAGACATGCAAACATCGGTCAGAAGATCTGCAAGAGGCCACAAATCTGCTAGAGAAAAGAGAGATCAGGAAACTTACAAAGACAAGCTACAGGGTAGTCAGCCCACTCTGGAGAAACTCCTTGGCAAAAATCTGAAGATGATCAAAAACCAAGTGCAAGGCTCCAAGGGAGCCCATCATCATAAAAATAAATTATGAAGATTGTCTCCTGGAACTGCAGAGGAATGGGGAGCAAATTGAAAGAAGAAGCAATGAGAAGCCTTATAAGAAGAGAAGCCCCAGACATTCTTCTGATTTAGGAGACCAAAATGGAGGACAAGGAGTTTCTCCAAATCAGCAAAAAAAATTTGAAAGGAAGTAGCGGACATGCAGTTTCAGCACGGGGAGCCTCTGGGGGTCTGGGCTCCCTCTGGAATCCTCTCAAGTATAGGCTAGTCTCCAAGCTGCACAAAACCCACTGGCTGTTTTTGAAGCTCCAATGTTTGGACTCGAGGGAAGCAGTCAACCTTTTCAATGTCTATGTTCCAACAAATATAGGGGAGAAAAGGGAGTGCTGGGACTCCATCAGACATCTGTCGGAGTTAGAAAATTTGGAAAACATCATTATGGCAAGGGATTTAAACCTTACCATGCGCACGGAGGAAAAGCGTGGTGGCACAATCATAAGGGACCCTGCAAGGGAATGGGTGGAAGACCTCATGCAGGACTGGGATCTGCTTGACATCCCTCCAGAAAATGGTAAGACACTTGGTCTAACAAAAGAATAGGTCCTGGTCACATTGCTGCTAGACTTGATAGATGTTTGGTTCAGAGTTCCTTCCTTCTACTGGGCTTAGAATTCAGATTGCATATCCTCCCATGCAGTGTTTCAGATAATAAGCCCATTCTGCTTGATATGTTGGGCCATAAAGATCTTGGACCCATCCCCTTCAGATTCAACCCTCTTTGGGTCAAGGAACCAGAGTTTCTGAATTTGGTTCAAGGCTGTTGGAATTTGCCAGTGAAAGGTTCTTCTTTCTTCATTTGGGAAGAAAAACTTAGAAGACTAAAAGCGGTTCTTAAAACTTGGGCCAATTCCCTTCCGTCCCCTGCAAAAGAGAGAAAGCAGGCCCAAGACAATCTCGCCCAACACCATGCTCAAAGTGAAGATGCAGAAATCACTAAAGAAGTTCTAGACAAGGAAGCTGAGCTCCAGCAAATCTTCCATAAAGCTTGCCTTTTGGAGGAAGAGCATTGGAGACAGAAGTCTAGGAGTTTATGGCTTAAAGCAGGAGACAGAAATTTTACCTTCTTCCACAAACAAGCTCAAGCTAGAAAGAGCTTCAATTCTATCGCAGAAGTCAAAAATGGCAACTTGACTCACAAAGATTTTGATAGCATAAAAAGAGCAGCTTTCAATCACTTTCAAAACCTGTATAGAGAAGAGGTCGTGATGGACCCAAACTCCAAATTTTTGGAGGCGGTTCCCCCTAAGATCTCAACTTCAATGAACCAACAGCTTGAAGCGAAGATCTCTATACAAGAAATAATAGATGCTCTCTCCGACATGCAGCCTGACAAAGCCCCGAGCCCGGATGGCTTCACTGCAATATTTCTTCAAACCTGCTGGCAGATTGTGGAGAAAGACCTCTACAAAATGATTTTGAAATCCCAAACTTGCCAGAAAATTGGGGGCAGCACCAATTCAGCTTTCCTTGCCCTCATCCCCAAGGAAAAGGGTGCTAAAGAATTCAATCGGTTCTGCCCCATCTCTCTTTGTAATATTGGATACAAATTAATCACAAAGGTTATTGCCAACAGACTAAAAGGTATTCTTCTAGCCATCATCCCGGAGAACCAAGGCGGATTTGTTCAAGGGAGACAGCTTGCTGACAACTTCATCCTCGTGCAAGAGGCAATTCACTCGAGTCAGCTTCACAAAGAGAAAGGTATGGTAATTAAATTAGATTTAGCTAATGCTTTTGATCAGGTCAGACTTAGCTTTCTTTAAGAAGTCCTGAAAAAATTTGGTTTTGGAATGGGCTTTTTAAAATGGATCCATGCTTGTATTGCTGATCCTTGGATCGTCCCTTTGGTGAATGGGAGAGTAGCTGGTTTTTTTAAAGCTTTAAGAGGGCTTAGGCAGGGTTGCCCCCTCTCTCTGCTCCTCTTCGTCCTTCATGTTTTTGTCCTGAATTTCTACCTGGATCAGAAACTGGTTGACCAAGAGATCTTGGGGCTCAATATAGCCAGAGGGGTTAAAAATGTTAATCACACCCTGTTTGCGGATGATACCCTCTTGTTAGGGGTTGCCTCCGCCAGATCTGCTTCAAGATTCAAGGAGGTCCTGGACGGCTACAGTGAAGCTACATGCAACAGTTTAAACAATGGTAAGTGTAAATTCTTTTGTTGGAATATCACGGCTTCCACCCTTTCTGCCATTTCAAGAATCTTGGGCTTTACTGCTTCCCTCAACTAGTCATCCTTTACATATTTAGGCCTCCCCATCTTCCGCAAATTGGCTTACAGCAGAGATTGGGCTCCTCTGTTGGACAAATTTAAAGCCAAAATCCAAGCTGGGGGATTCTCATGGCTAAATCTTGCTGGCAAAACTGTCCTCATCAAATCCGTTCTCAGTAGCCTCCCCATTTTCCAATTCTCTGTAATTCTAGCCCCTTCAGGCATCATAAAAAAAATGGAAGCCTTCATTCGCAAGTTCTTCTGGAAAGGGGGCAATCATAATGACAGGAAAATCTCTTTGGTAAGTTGGGAGAAAATCTGTAAGCCCCAGAGCGAAGGAGGCCTTAACTTTAAAGATCTCAGCCTCCAAAACATAGCCATGGGAGCCAAGATCTTCTGGAGAATCATTGGACCACATCTAGGTTGGGCGCAAAGAGATCTTTGGAGGAAATATTTCATGGGAAAGAGGAAGAGATGTTTGGATGCCCTTCTACCCACCACAGGGTCGCAGCTGATCAAACTCTGCCACAAAGCAGCCCCTTTAATCAGAGACAGAGCGTATTGGATTCCAAGAAACGGCAAAGAATGTAAGATATGGGAAGACAACATTATGATGCACCCCCCTTTATCATCTCACTGCTCTCTTCATGCGCTGCGTTTGTGGTTGGACAACGCAGGTTGCAACACTCTTTGGGACATTTCGCAATGGGAAGGCAGAAACTGGCTGCGCTGGAGACTCCCTCTCGTCCCTCTTGAGCTGTCTCAAGCTCGCGACCTTCTTCTTTCCTTGTTAAACGGTATGGCGCCTCTGCACGTGGGTAAGAAGGATGCCCGTGGTTGGGGAGCCGCCCCAGGGATTTACATGATTGCGCAAGGTTATAAATGCCTCCATGATCGTCCTTACGTCCCCTCTAATCCTGTTGTTTGGAACAGGATTTGGAACTTCAAATCCATGCCTAAGGTTGATTCTTTTTGCTGGTTGTTATGCCACAGAGGGATTTTAACAGCAGACAGATTGTAGAAGAAAGGATTTCATGGTCCCTCTCGATGCCACTTATGCTGTGACAGTGAAGAGAACGCTCAACATATCATTCTGGACTGTAAATTTTCAAGAGAAATTTGGCAAGGCCTTTTGAGTTATTGGAAATCTGAATTCATTTTAGCCATGTCTATATCAGATCTTTTTGCAAACTGGCAGAATTATTATCCAGAAATGCTCCCAAAAAATGAAAGCTTCATAGCTGCATGGCTCTCCTTGTTGAAATTCGCTTGCTGGCAGATCTGGCTCGAGCGTAATAGAAGAGTTTTCAGAGATGAATGTCTAAATTCTCAGATCATCATCACCAAAACAAAATGCCTTTGGAAAGAAAATCTATGGGAATATCTGCCAGATTTGAATTTGAGTCAGCATGACTTAGATTGGGACGCCTCAATGGACCTCCATTTCTCGGGCGAAATAAGGCATCACAAGGCCATAAAAGAGTGGAAATTCAGAGGGAAGGAGAATGATCTATCGGATTTGCTCCTCAGGCAATCCAGATTCTCTTTGTTCTTCGAAGAAGCAGCGAAAGGCAATACTGGATTGGCTGGGGCAGGAGGAATTATAAAAAATATAGAGGGAATAATTGTGGCAAAGTTCACTTGGGGATTAGGGCAGTCTACTAGCATGCAAGTTGAAGCCTTGGCACTTCTGCAAGGTCTCAAGCAACCAAAGGCTACTGGTCTCTCAGAAGTCAGCATTATAGGAGATTCTCAAGCCATTATCAAAGTCTTAGTAGAGGATTCCTCTCCTGTAGACATTAGACTGGCAAGATTCATTTCAAGAATCAGAACCTTGATGAAATCTTTCCGGACTACAACCTTCCTCCACATTTTGAGGGAAAACAATAAAGCTGCTGATTTGGAAGCCAACAGGGCAATTCCTCTTCCCGCTGGCTGTCTCTTGGCAAACGGAATTGAGAGTTGGGACTCCATTCCATAAAGACTGTCATGTTTTTCTGCATTTTGCTGAATCAGTTTGTTTGTCTATTTAAGATAGGGAAAATAACGGAGATAGACCCGATAGTCTCGAGTAAATCTTGCGGGTTCCCAGGATTTGGGACCTTTGATCAGTTAGTGGAAGAAAGTTCAAGGGCTATACCCGATCAAATGTAACCGGTGAAAGGCATTTTGGCCAAAGCCTAATATAAATCCATACCCGTTCTTGTTAAAAAAAGAATATGTCTTTTACACATTTTTGTAAATGAGAATTTTCTAATAAAGTGACCCATCTAGATCCATCCTAACTCAAGTGCGAAGAGAGATCAAATCTCTTAAAGTGGAAACCTATTTTTTGAGTGCAAAACTTGAGGAAATGTTTGCATCTCAAGATATTTGATCCCTCTTAGTGCTTGATAGGTATGGAGTTAAGATGGATCTAGGTTGGTTTTCATACACACACACACCATTGGAAAAACCATGGCTTGTTAAAACTTAGAGCCCAAAAACTACCAAGTGTAAATTGACTCTATGACCTCAATTTGAAGAAACAAGTATACGCATTATATTATTTGTATTTTATTTTCATTTCATTTTAAATATTTTTGAAAAAAAATTGAGTCAAAATGTTTACATAACAGGATATTACAACATCTCTTTCATACTCGGTTGGAGAGCACCTCTCTGCATAATAATTCTAATAAAAGATCATTACCCTTTATTTGTGTTATTCATGAGCTCTATATAATAAGAGAATAGGAGAGTTAAATTATTTCTTTGTTGGTCTCTATAGAAGGGCGAGACAGAGCCAACATCTTTTTTGTAGGGAGGTTGGCATATGTTGAGAGGTGAAAGATAATTCCTTCAAATACTTCTAAAGGAGTTTCTAACTCGATGTTTTGGTTTGGAGACTTCTCAATGCAACTTGTGCTTTGATCTTTCATTGTAGGAATTGGTATAGATGATGTTAAGTGGCATTTCCTTCCATGGGATTGTCATTGTTTATGCTCATTAGTATAGGCTAGGGAAAACATGTTCCAGTGTACCAGTGTGGCCACATGTGCGACATTGGATAAAGCTTAATTCATTGAGTGTTCATAGTGCCTCAAATCACTTGTGAAATCCTTTAACTCAACACGTAAGCAACATTAGTGGACCATTATTTATGTGAGAAGAAGGAGAAGACCCAACTCAATTCCACTCATGGGACTTGCTTCTAGAATGCGATTGTTGGAGAGATAATGTGTTCAATTCCACAAAGGGAGAAGAATGCATAGAAGTCCAAAGATAGTGCAATAATATAGAGTTGAGAACTTGAATGATGCATTCTAGGTAGAGATGCTCATAAAGAACATGGTGAGAAAAGAGGGAAACCTTTCATTATGAAAGCATGGTGACACACTATAAGCATCGATGCATGAGGAAACTAATGGGGGGGGGGGGGGGAATTGTTAGTGTAGGTGGTAATGGGATGGAGTGAAATGAAAAGAAAAAAAACACCCTCTTAATTAAGCTTGTGGACTTGGCATGGTGGTGATTGATGAGAGCAGTGGGAGTAGTAGCACCCCACTTATTGTGAGCTTTAAGATGATGGGGGTACATGGAGATTACCCCCTCTATAACAGCCTCCGGTTGATTTTCCATGTAAATAAAATAAGGCCAAGGTTACGAGACACATATTCCAAGTTGAATGGTGGGCAAGTATTATAGTGGGAATCACTTGTGGTTAATTAATCTATGGAAATTGGCAAAGGAAAATAGATAATAAATGGCATTTAACTATGAAAATAAAGGGAAATAGGAGAAAAAGAAGGTGAAGAGACACAAATTTGCATGCAAGGGAAATTAAAAAGAAAAAGAAGGGAAATGAAGAAAAAAGAGACATCAATAATAAAAATGCATGAGAGAAAAAGTTCACAGCTTTTGGTCATTACAACATTTTGACAATTTTGAGTTTAGCTCTTATTCATTCTCTCATACTGTTGCACACTTAGAGCATTCTTGGAGCACTCTAGCATTCACTTGGATTTGGAGAAGGCAAGCAAAGGAAAGCAAAGGAGCACAAGGAGACAGTTGGATCGACAACTACAACAAGCTTACTTTGCAGGTAACAAGTTGCATGTGTGATCTCCTTGCTAGTTTTTGGATGCATGGTATATGCATATGGTTCATTGGTTACGTTTTGTCATTAGCATGGAGATTTGCCTGGATTGGCAATGGTTTCAACCTTGTTTTTCCATCTCTTGGATAACCATGATATAGTGGGTTCCCTTTTTTCTTTTCTTTTTTTGATTGATTCTCAGGTTTCCTATGGATGTGGGTTGGAATAAATTCTTTGGAGCCCTGAAACAACTTGGGTTCTCTACAGGCTATGGGTTGGATTACTAGTCCCTGGAGCTTATGGGTTGGGACAAATTCTCTGGAGCCTTGAAACAATTCGAGTTCCCTAGAGGCTTTGGGTTAAGTTATTAGTTCCTGGAGCCCTAGATAACTTAGGTAAAGACCGACCTAGTCGATGTTAGTAATTTCTAGACCATATAGGTGAGATTATTGTGTTTGAGGACTACGGTGGTTTGGCCTCTGGAAGCCCTGGTTAGTTCTATTTTGTTTAACCATTATGATCCCACATTCATGCTTGGAATATGGCATGAGGGTGGTTGGCTTAAAGAGAGATTTGGTTCAGCCCAATCTATGTTTGGGTGGTACGTGGAAGTCCCTTGACTTGGTTGGCATTTTCATATGTTAATATGAGCTATTTTCCTATTGTGGCCTATAAGCACTTGAACTGGTTTTTTATGGTGATCTTATGGCTAATGTGTCATAGTTTTATTCTGGTTAATCTCTGGTTTTATGATGTGCTCTAGCTATGTCTATTGTTCATGATTTAATCAGTTTTTGGTTGGTTGATGAATGCATGGGCTAACAAGTGTTGTTGCAACTAGCTTGAGAAGGCATCGAGCCTTCTTAGTGATTCTTAGATGAATTTAAAGAGTTTATGATCAGATATGCATTCATGACCTGTAGCTTGTATGTTTACTATCTGTTTAATGAAATGTCTATCTTGCATTAGGCATGTATTGGTTAAGACCTTGCTCAAGTTTTGATTGTTTAACATTGTTATCAACATTGTCATGATTTTGGAAAGTTACAGGCAGTTTTGGGTCACAACCGCATGCAAGCAGGATTATGGGCATGGTTGGAGACTCATAACTGCATGCACAGTGTGTAAAGGGTGTGGTTGGGGAGTAAACCTAGTAAAAAAGAGTTACGGTTTAGGGATTGATCTTCTAGGGTGGTTGGTAGACTCCAGAGTGGTATGTAGTCTCTGAGGGATGTTAGTATGTGTTCCGGTTTGTAGGCTCCAATTCCTTATATGGAACTTGGAGGTCGGGTCATATCACAGTGACACTCAGCTCATGTTTACCCTGGAGAGTTTGTAAAGTGGTGGGGGGGGGGGGGGGGGGGGGGGGTCGTTACGTCCTCCTTAAATCCTTCAAAATCATGGGATGTCCCTCTAAAGACACCTTAACCAGTTATGCTAAGAGTTGTGGGTTTTGATCATGGGAAATATTCATACATGTAGATTATCTCCTCCTCTCAATTGATGTGAAAGACCCTTAATTCAGGAACACCTTTTTTTTTCTTACAATTCATCAGTTATCGAGTTGTTGGAACAAAACACATGAGCTAAGGTTACTCATTTCAAACTTTAAAGGAGAGTCTTGGTTCAATTGATGATTCCTGCTATCAAAGGCAAGGAGATATCTCCTTTGTTTTGAAGTACATAAATAATAAGTGACGAGTCCCAAAAATTGTGATTTTGTTTGTTATGCTTTTGGAGACCAACTTGAATCCTTGGAAAGTTATTAGGATTTTTTGGCTCCTATTGCATACGATGTCAAGCCCCCATGTAATTTTTATTGCTTGTTGTTTGTGGGGTCCATGATGATTCCCCTCTACTCCTACCACTACTAAAAGTCTCATGTTAACATCAATGTTCAAGTATTAATGGCTTTGTCTCTATTTTAAAATTTTAAACACTTAAAAATTATATGTTGTAATATTTAGATGTCAGTTGGGGTTATCTTGAGTGGTTGGGAGGAAGGAGTGGAATCCTCCCCACCCAAGTTCAATTCTTGCAAGTGGCATGATGGATGTTGATAGTATTGACAACATATGTATATTCCTCATATGGAATATATAACATTATACCTATGACAACAAATGTTGTAATATTTAGATCCACCATACTCTTTATAATCCATACTTTATATCCAAACTTGGGCCCCATTCTAAACTAAATATATTATATGACACAATTATTATTTTCTTAAAATTAATACAACCTATCCTCTATTATTATAGTCAAGCACAATTTGCCATTATTAATATAATTATTTGAAGGCTACAATGTTTTAGTGCAACATTTAAGAAGACTCCAAACTATCATTTAGTACTTACAAACCCCAAAAATGTGACTAAGTCAAAAGAACCATACACATACCTCACAAAGGGGAGGAGCATGATTCTTATGGGTCACTTTTGTGCAAATCACTCCAAGTTTCCACTTAATTGCGCTAAGAGGTGCTCTCCAACCTAGTATGGTAGAGATGTTGTAATGTCATGTTTAACAATACATATACATATACATATATATAATAATCAAGTCTCCCTAGATCTATCTTAACTTTGGATCTACCTAAGGTCGAGAGGGATCAAATCTCTTGAAATGCAAATCCCTTTTAGAGTGAAAAAAAGATTTGATCCCTCTCTACCCTTGGTAAATCTGGAGTTAAGATGGATATCACTAATTTTTTTAATAATATCTATTTAATCATTGATTTTGAGGTGTAAGTTTGATCCAAATAATAACCATATCAAAAAAACATTAAGATTTTACGATATGAATGATAATAAGTATCTTCATTTTATTATATTAAAATATTTTAATTAATATAATGATTTTTCTATGTGGTAATCTGTGAAACTAGTTTGCAAACCATAACTATTTTGCATTAGATTAGTCACATATATGAATACATCAATTATTGGTCTAAAATAGAAATACTATCTTAACCATACAATCACTTAGAGTAAATATCTCAACCATACACTAAACTAGGAATCATCTAAACAACTCCTAAAGAACATGAACAAGCTCCTTAACTTAGAAACCAAGACAAGTAGGAATTATATTTTCCAGGTCCCCTCGTTAATGACTACTTGTCACAACCTCAATCAACAAATTCTAGTTGTGGTCAAACATGACAAAAGAATATGTTTATGTCCATATAAAGGAATAACCATCCACCAGAATGCATGGGTGCCTAACTGTTGCAACCATCAATCTACTAGGATGTCCTTCGCATACACGATTTTGCTAGCCATTATAAGTGGATACATCTCAATCAATCTTATAGGCTACTAACTCCATCAAGTTGTCTCATAAGCCTCGTAAAGGTGTAGTTGGAAAACTGGATTTCCGAGTTCCACTCTCGAACTCCTGAATCACAGATCTCTCAAAGTCAATTATTGAACAACATCCCAAGCTATTGCATAACCTCATGAGAAGACCACTCCCATGTCTTCAACAAATGAGGGATACTTCCATAGATCCACACCTGACAAAGTAATTCGACAACCATCCATGTTAAGCTTTTACCATTTTATTATAGCCCCTATGTGTTGCCCCAATGCTCCAAGAAAGCCTTCAATCGTGCGCTTCTACTTCATTTATTGTAAAATCAGAACAATCTCATATGTAGAATAAATGATAACCTCCTTGAAAAATCCAAAACCTTTGTAGAGAACTTGCCATGCCTCACTAGCACTTCCACTACATTGATTTTTCACAACGAGCACAGACTTTCAAATTATCACTGTGTTGTACATTTAATAGGTTACACCTTCATCTTTGGATTACTCTTTTAATAATGCATGCGATGTTTATAAAACATGGATTAACAACCAAGAACACATTAAGCTGCAAATTATCCATGCATCTTCCATTGCAACCACAAATTTTAATGAAATGTGATCTAGATTAAACCACAAGTTAAGGATTAAGCCAATTGAATTGCCAATGTATATACCATTGGTAGAATTGATTCCTTTTCCTTTTTGTTTTGCATAGAGCACGACTCTATACTCCTCCGAGTTCACGGCTTTCAATGTCGAGCTCTCCAAACAAGTTCACGTTGGGTTCACTTTTCTAAATAAGCAAATGTTGGGTCAGACTCTTCCACGCTTACCACACCATGCATCAATGTTGCATATTTTCCACAAACAGGACATTGGTGTTTTCTTTACTCACCTTTTGTTGGTTCGCTTGTTGTCTGGTTTCCTTACCATCATGCTAAATACAAATGGCCTCTGAGCCATGCTTTGTCCCTAAGGCTCATCAATTCCCTTACGATGACAAACTGGATATCAGAATTCTTACTGAGCGTAAGCACTCAAGAATCATAACATGCAAATTTCATCAATTCAGGCATTGAATCCCCACAGCATTGTCACAAATTCATTCATGCAAGACAACACATAATGGAGGTTCTTAATAAGTAGAACGATGTTCCACCTTGAGGCACGAACCCACGACCACAACCCATGACTAGTATGCAGTTCTGGGATCTAGCACATGATATCCTCACCACAATGGTCAGTACGTAGATTCTTCTAATCATGTTACTCGTTGGCTCTCACGAGTTTCACAACACCACTCATAATGCAACTACACCACATAATGACTCCTTCATGTAGCAACTATATTAAACAATGGACAAACTTAAAAGTGAACACAACATTACAAAGCATAAAGACAATACAATCTGAAAACAAGTATATACTCTCTTATTTCCCTCGGCCCAGGCCCATATGGGCTCTGATACCAATTTGTGAAACTAGTTTGCACACCAAAATTGTTTTACATTAGGTTAATCACACATATAAATACATTAAATATTGGTCTAAGATAGAAATACTATCTTAACCATACAATCGCTTAGTTGAGTAAATCTCTCAACCATACACTAAACTAGGAAACATATAAACAACTCCTAAAGAACGAGAACAAGCTCCTTTACTTAGAAACCAAGACAAGTAAGAATTATATTTTCCAAGTTGGTAAACGGATCTTAGAATTTGGTCTACAAAATATTTGTATATCTTAAATTTCTATGTTTACTTTTGGGTGGATTTGAGTTAAAAGTGATTTCTTCCATATCATTAAGTTTTTTAATAATATTTATTTAATCATTCATTTCAAGGTGTTAGTTTCACAAGAACAATAACCATTTAAGAAAAACAAAAACAAAAAACAAAACAAAAAACAAAAAAACATTAAGATTTTATGATCTGAAAGATAATAAATATCTTTGTTTTATTATATTAAAATATTTTAATTAATATAATGATTTTTTCTATGTGGTTCACAAATCCCTTACCCCAAGAGTCTTAAGAGAATTGAACTTGTAATCACTCAATAACAAAAGTACTTTAACAATGGGGAAATAATAATATTGGTATTTCTAATCTAAAATAAAATAACTAATTGATATTATTTAACATTTACTTTTATAATTTGAAATTTTGTACATAAATTTTGCTTATATTTTAATTTTATTTTTATAACCTAATAAATTATAAAGATTACTGATATTATAAATATTATAGAATTAAGTTTTAATGTATGCAGAGAAAAGTATTATGAAATTGTATTTTATTTTTCACTTTCTTATTATTATGAAGATTATATACATTATTTTTTCTCAATGTATTTTAAGTCTTTTTCAAAGTCTCCTTTTTACAATATGATTCATGAGAGTTCATTCTTATTTTAATAATATTAAATTTTTAATTAAGTTAGCAATATAAGAAATATATTTGGATCTTCTAACTTAGGGTTGGTGGTCCCTTTAGAGTACATTAGCTTTTTCTTATTCTTTATTTCCTCATGGCACCATACTTCTTTCTAATAATG
Source organism: Pinus taeda (assembly GCA_000404065.3). NCBI lineage: Eukaryota > Viridiplantae > Streptophyta > Pinopsida > Pinales > Pinaceae > Pinus > Pinus taeda. The sequence continues at coordinate 130,767 of APFE030631044.1, read as the reverse complement.
TTAGTGATGTTAGTGCTTTTGACATTATTGATTATTGGAGAGTGACCTTCTCTTTAATCATTTAATGTCTTAGCCAAGAAAGAATATCCTTATACCATCCTTCCTTAAGCCTCAAGTAGTGATTGTTTGAATTACAAGCAATCTTAAGAAGATTTTTATCTTTTATACTAGTTAACTTATGCTTATACATTAGGTATCTAAGCATATTTTTAGTCTCAATAGAAATAATCCTAACTTATGAGAGAATAATAACATACATGATATTGCTTTTAATTTTGAGATTGTAAGTTATAAATCATTTTTGGATTTATTCAATTTTCCTCCACCTTTCCCTAGAATTGTTGAACCCCAAACCTTACATTTATTTATGATAATTGGAATAACAAGGCTACCAGTAAGGAATTTATTTTTCTCTTAGAATTTGAGATTTCTTTCTTTGTAGTTGTTGTCAAGGCCAAAATAGTCTTTTTTGTACATTGTACTAAATCCTAGTAGTCATGCTTAGGATGCAAGATAACTTCAAGATACTTGCACAATTTAACTTTTTCTAAGTTATTGTGGTCATAATTAAAATTAGGGTAAGTGACCTTCTTGGACTTGTTAATAATAACCTTAGTGTAATTAAATATCAACATTGAAATATAGATATTTGAAAATGCTTGGTTGGTTTTCATTGTGGTGGGGGATCATTGCTAAAGGAGCAAAATCATCAATGTTAATTAATTGTACAAGTAGTCCAAAGACACTACGAACTAACTCTTTTGTGCCAACTCATGATAATAGAAGAGGGAATTGGTGTTTTTGCTCTATTATTGAAATTGCAGATATCAGTTGACATTGCACAATTTGGTTGCAATTGGGGTATTTGAGGGCATTGAAACAATTTATGCATTAACAACAATTTTATCAATCCAAATTTACAATTTTAAGGAGGACCTTTGGAGTGAATTTCGATGATGGAAAATAGGGAAATGATGAAAAGTTAGAATGCTTAGTTTTCTTTATTAAGTGTATGCTTGATGTGTGAGATAACATGGTAGGAGGGATGAAATACCTTGTGTCATCTATTGATCACACATACAAACTATTAAAATGCACATTGAATTAAGATCATCCCACATTTCTCCTCTTCTAATCAAATTTGGGAAATATTATATTAGAAGTGTTGTAATAAGGATAAACATCAAAGCATACAAAAGGAGTTGATATATAATGTTCATACAAAAATCAAAACTCATTTGAGTAATACAGAAAGGTTTGAAAATGCCTAGTTAATCTTGGCAATAAACTTCTTGAAAAAAAAAACTAAAATTCTTATTACTTTAAAAATATGAGGACCTAATTCCTTGGTCAGGACGCGAGACAGCTAATGGATCTCAACGAGATCCATGTCATGGGTACAATGAATGATGAGGGGATCGGAGGGCGGCTTACCAAGAGCCTTCGCATGCTCAACAATGAAGGTTGGGTGGCAACGTGCATGCTATCCATTAATAGCAATGCGATGAGCTAGAGTGATATTTCCCTCTAGGTGGTAAGGGCTCGCAGCTTTAAGCTTTCAATCATTTGATGCTTGGTTTTAGTAATTGGTGGAGGTCGAAGGCTCCTGGTTAGTTGTTTTCGTTTGGAAGGAAGGCTCTGCAAGTTGGTCTCTCAGACGCAACTGGTATCCTCATTCTAATGTCATCATCTATCGAGGATGTAATTTATTTTACCCCTCCTCTTCGCCTGCGGTCTGCAACTTATCCTATTGTCTCATGGATCTTAAGAGGCAAGTTTCATAATATGGTATTTGCAAGGAAATGAAACATATGTCGTGAAAAATGGAAAGCTTCCATAGTATTGTACTCTTATGTCTGCTTTTTATGTGACTGTATTTGTTCTCTTTGGAATTTTATTATCTCACATGGGAATGTACTACATTTCTCTGGTTTGGAGTTATATAGTTGATGCATGCTTGTTCCTCTGTGCTGGATATTTAATTAAACTGATTTTTTTTAGAGTGGGAAGGATCCAAAAACTCCTATGTTTGATTCCTTTCGTCTATCTTTCGGGTTGGGCTGAAATTAGGCTCAAGGAGACAGTGTGTGTTTCCTTCTTCCTTGGGTGGTAGACCCTTCCTATCTTGCCTCTATGTGTGGTCTCAATTGGGCTCGGGGAGCCGGGGTATGGTGTCTCATGTTGTGGATGGCAGAATCAGTTATTTGACAGGTTCAGGCTTAACATTAGTTTCACACTGCCTTTATGATGTGATAATGTGTCAAGTCCTCATGTTCATTGTAATTGTCAAGACCTCAAGTGGATAGGCTAACTCAAGTTCATGGTTCGTTTAGTGTGTCTCAAGGCTTTTGTCATCTATATTATTTGGCTGAAAATCATTGTGACTCACTCAACCTCTACTGTCAATTCTTTGGGCAAAGGAGGCTGCGATCAGGGGAGGCAAGTGGGGAAGCGGGGAGGCAATAACCAGTCCATTCCTGCCAGCCACGAAGTCATGGTCGTAAACCGACTACTCAAATTATCCATGATGTAGCCCATGCATATCAAATAGGTACTCTGGCTCAAGTTCGATAATTAATTTCAAACTAGGAAGCTGATCTAAATCAACAGGAAAAAGTAAAGTTTCAGTAGGAAGATTGACGCAACCTTGTTCCTGATCTAGGACATTCTAGAGGTCGCACCACTCAGTATAAGCAAATTGTTAATCTCTATTATTTTATGAAAAGAATTGTGGATAGTCTATAATGAACCTTTAGCTGGCTCTATTAAATCTGGTCCTGGCTTCCAGGAAGTTCAAAAAGAACTTCAACTCATATAGTTCCAAATTCAACAGCAGAATGTTCATCTCAACCGCATTGAAAAGCACATTATGTGCCTTCCTCAGTCTGAATTACTAGGTTCAAGTGCAAAGGACCCAGCTCCAGTGGAGGCCTCTGATGAATAGCATTATGATTGCCTATAGTTGATCTCTTTTTTGTTTAAATTTATATGATGTCTATGATGACTAGGCTATTATGTTGTAGTTATTCAGTATGTATATGGTTTCCAGAGTCCTACAAGGCACTGTTAGATAGACTCAAACTATATTGTTTTTGGATGGCATATAATGTTGTTCAGTGGCCAACATACTTGGTTTCCCAATGGGCAAGATGAGGCCACTGAACTTCTTGATTATGGTTGTAACGTGCTTTTGCTAAAAATGAATGAATGAAAAGGTCCTGCCAAGCTTACAAGAAAAACATATGAGGACCTAATGAAATAGATGGTGACTATAGGACTACTCTTTTTTGACATTAGAGGCCAAGGAACTTTGTTGTTCAATTGCCATGTCATCTTTCAGCTAATGAACCAATTCCTCATTCTTTTGAACCTCCTATACATAGTTAATTGAAATCCCTTGATTTGAAGTAGTGGACTGAGCATCTTTGCCAGGATTATTGCCCATGTTCCTTAACACATTACAATCTACTTCCAGGTCATCGATCTTTTGCTTTCATTGAACCATGAGATCGATGATTATTGCATTCTATGAAGTGTAATTACGATCATTTTCTTGAACCTTATAAGTGATTGAAAACAAAGAGCCCTTGATGCCTTGAATGCCTCTTCATGCCTTCTCATGGTCATATGGATCTCTTGGAGGTCTTGGTAATCCATCTTGTCCTTGACTGAAATAAGCAGAGTTGAGTTAGAATTCCATTAAGATACAAAGGAATTGGAACCAATAGGAAAAGCACTAAGTTATTTTCTTGGAACATTTTTTTTCTCTGGACTAATAGTTTACCCAATTAGAAACAAAAAAACAAAACTTGAGTACAAACATGCATATGGTGAATTTTATGCTCTCCAAAGTCCCAAATAATTTCTCTAAGACGAGAGAAAAATCATGAGACATAGTGGAAATGCCATAATGCAACACAACTTTTCAAAGAATAGACTCAAGAGATAAGCCAAAGACCAACTTATTGTGGTAACTATCCAATGATATGCATCAAATATAAAATTTCGTTGGCTATGTTTATGAAACATAAATTAGAGAAATAGAAAGATGCTTACACGATCGATTTCAAGATGCCTACTTGTATGCTTAATTTTATTATAAATTATGAGTGTGGGTTGAAGCACAATCCCACCTTGCTCACGATAATCCATGTTAACGAATTCAATAGTCACATAAGATTGAATTCCCACATCTAAAGTGGATGGGCTATTGTCCTTCAAGTCATGGCCCTACACTTAAGAACTAATATAAAGAAAGACAACACATTGGTTGTTGCAAATGAGATGTGGCTTCACTCCACGAGACAAAGATACATCTGATACATTATGTTGTATGAACCTCCCAACTACCTCTTTTGATAATTCCTTTGCTAAGGTTTGTGGCTTCATTAGTCAATGAGTCTAAATGTGATTTTAACTCCCTCAAGTCTTGGTAGAAAGATACTTTATCCAAATTGAGAGCCTAATTGTTGATTTGAGCAATAGTTAATGCAAGCTTGTTGTCTACTGGGATTGGATTTGAGGTCCTCGTGTTTATAATAATGCTTGAGTCTTGTATGGCAATCAAGGTGTGTACACTACGTTCTTTTGCGATAAGGAGAACTTGTAGTAAAGCATAGGCTTAAGAAAAAGTTCTTGATCCTTAAACTGTTGTGGATATTCCACTGGACAATTCGTCACAATAGATCTGATAATATTATGTCAAAAATCTTAAAATCCTACATTACAATTTTATTAAACTTTAAGAACTATAGATTTAATTGTAATTAGTGCATGCACGTGAATAAGAATTATGCAGAAAATATAAAACAATAAAATAGAGCTCACACACACACATAAGACACAAGATATGCTTTGGGAAACCCTTTCAGGAGAAAACCTAGCTGAAAGGTGAGGTCTCTCTACTCTCTTTCTTTGTTTGGAAATATGGTTGCAGGCACAAAGAAGTAATGTGTATGGCTTGTGGGCTGCTACAATGCACATATTGTCTTTGTGTGCTCTACCTCCTATCTCTCGTGGCTATATTTTCTCAGCGGTGGAACAAAATGCTCTTGAAAGAAATGAATGACTCTTCCTCCTCGTGGCTCAGTTATAACACAACTTGATAACCTACTAGTGATTAAGTTTGACTATATCAACTCTTAAATAGAGTTACATTTATAGACTCTTCTAGAGTCTTTTACATCAAAAACATGTGGCTAGACCCTCTTCCATGAATAATGGGGCCTAACGTGGCATCCCCCTAAACTATAGTTGTGAAATTTCTAAGTGGTATAACTTTTTCATACAGACTCTAGTTGACATGCTTCTTGCATTGTTGGAAAGATCTTTGTGTGTATAACAACATGATAAGGTTCCGTGCCAAAGAAACAAAGTTTTAACCCCAAAAAACGTTGCTTGATGCCTCAAAATGCTTCCAAAAGGTTTCAGACCATGTTTTGCCAAATTGGGTCCCGCTGGTCAAAACGGTCCCATGAACTAATTCCTCCATTTTTTCCACTTTGAATTAATCGAGATGGATGACAAAAAATATAATGATCCAATCCAGATCACACCTCCTCATTTTGAGAGGATTTTGGGCCCGAAAAGATTATATTGAATGAGGTGATGAAAATTTTCCTCCACCTTCTCTTTGGTGTACCATTTAGCTTTACCTGGAAGTTGTCCATTCAACCCAATCTGCCAAATGTCATGCTTCCCCTATCTTGTAGTTTTGGACCTCTTCTACAAAACATTATATTATTTCAACTCTGCTTGAGCATATGGTGCCAAATCCTCCACACAAGGTAAGACTTGTTCATCTTCCTGATCTAACATGAAAGGCTCATAGAGTTATAAATTCTCCACATTCACAATTGAGTAAATGTGCATATATGGTGGTAAACTGAGTTGATATGCATTATTACCCACCTTTTACAGTATCTCAAAGGGAACATATCTGAGAGCCTTTATTTCATTACTAGGCCCTATAAGCTCTCCTTGTTCAATTGTAGCCATACTCTATCTGCCACCTTGAACGATTTTTCTATTCTGTGTTGATCATGCCTGGCTTTATACGTCTTATGTGACTTCTACAACATTTCGTATACTTGTATATGGATATGCCTGATCTTCTCTATAAAATTTTCAGTCACCAAAACATCTCCTGTAAGATCTTTCGTCACTCATCCTTGCTTCCCATGTGCAATATCCAAAGGTGAAGGTGGAAAATATCCAAAACAAGTCTCAAATGTGGATTTTCATGTAGAAGTGTGAACTGACTTGTTGTAAGAATGTTGTATATATATCATATTTTCATCCCAGGTCTTTGGATGCTTCTGGTTGTATCCCCTCAGAAGCTGCACCAAAGTCTCGTTGACTACTTCTGTCTGCAAATCTATTTGTGGATGGAATGTTGTAGATCTCTTCAAATTTGTGTCCATCTTCTCCCACAATGTAGTCCATAATGCATTGAGAAATATTGTATCATTGTCTAAAACGATGCTTCTTGGTATCCCAAAGTGTACCCAAACTTGTCCAAAGGACAAGTTTATTGCTTCTTGTCCACTAATGGTCTTTTTACAAGGCATCAAAACACACATTTTGTTGAACTTGTCAACTACCATGAACATGTAGTCATGTCCCTTCCGGGTTGTCGGTAAAACTCCCACAAAGTCTATTGAAATGCTTTCCCAAGGACGAGTAGGTACAAGTAAGGGATGATATAGACCTTGTTTCTTGTTGCTAGGTTTGGTGGTACAACAAAGCATGCATCCTCTTATGGACCTAGCTACCTGCTCTTGTATATTGGACCAATACACGTACCTCTGCAAATTATCCATGGTCTTCCATACACAAAAGTGCCCTGCAACCTTGGAGGTGTGAGCCTCTATAATCAACTACAGTCACTCACCTTTAGGAACACATAGCTTATCCAACTTATAGAGTAACCTATCCTGGAGATGGTAGTCAACAGTGTTGTAACCATCATGCACATGACTCTGGCTCTACAACTGTTGATACACCTCCTTGAAGTCCTCATCCTCTGAATATGCCTCTTTGTATGCATCATGGGTGAATGGCTCCATGTTCATAAGAGTCCCCAAAGTTGTGATCTTTGATGTGGGTGGCCTTGAAAGCACATCGTCCAACTTGTTTGTGTTGCCCTTCTTATGCTTGATCACCAAAGAAACTGTTGTAAAAACCCCATGCACTTGAAATGCCTGGTCTTTTGTAGCTAACTTTGGGCCTATAAGTACTGTGACGATTGGTTATATGTGTGGATTAATGTATCGTTTCCCATCAAATAGTGCTTCCACTTCTTCACAACTTGTACCATGACATAGAGCTCCTTGTCATAGGTAGGGTAGTTAAGAACTGCCCCATGTAATACTTCATAATGGTAGCATATAAGCCTTCCTCCATGCATTAAGACAACTCCCATAACATACCCACTCACATCTATCTCCACTTCAAAGGGTCGCTGCAAGTTTGGCAATGCCAAAACTGATGCTTGAGTGATTTTCTTCTTTAGCTCCTCAAAATCATTCTACTGACCTTTCCCCATTGGAAACTCTTACCACTTGTTGTTATTGCGTGGAGCGGTGCTGCTACCACCGAAAATGAGACTACGAATTTCCTCAGGTACTGCGTTGCCCTAATGAAACTCCTGACCTCATAAACATTAGTAGACACTAACCATTTCATGACGGTCTCCATCTTGGAAGGATCTATCTCTAGTTCTCCTCCACCAACACATACCCCAAATACACCAAATACTGCTACACAAACTTACTCTTCTTGAGATTTTCTAGCGGTTGGTGCTTCTTTAATGTTTCTAGCACCTGCGTCAAATGTGAAATATGCTCCTCCTAGGTAGCAATATATACCAGTGTATCATCTAAATAGACAACAAGAAATGAATCTATAAAAGGGCATAATACATCATTCATTAATCTCATAAATGTAGTTGATGCATTACATAGGCCAAATGGCACAACTAACCACTCATATAAAACTTTCTTGGTTTTGAAGGCGGTCTTCCATGTATCTTCTTCTTTGACTCGAACCTGGTGATATCCAGACTTCAAGTCTAGCTTGGTGAAGTACTTTGCTTGCTACAACTAATCTAGCAAATCATCTATCTTGGGTAGGGGGTATCTGTTCTTGAGCGTGATTTTATTCAACACCCTGTAATCTATACACATTCACCAAGTCTCATCCTTCTTTGGCACAATGATGATGGGTGACCCACATGGTGATGTACTCGATCGAATAACACCCTATTCCAGCGACTGCTGCAACTATTTCTTCACCTCACTTGCTTCTATAATAGAATGTCTGTATAGCCCAATATTTGGAAATGAGGAGTTTGGCAATAACTGGATCTCATGTTCCACTCCTCTCTTAGGTGGTAACCCTTTGGGCTCTCAGAACACATCCTTGTATGCCTGTAACAACTCCTCTAATTATTGTTTTTGTTTCTTCGTACACCCCTCCAGGGATGCCTTGCCTCTTATTGACTCCTCTTTAGATTGAATTTCTCTTAAAAACAATAAAACATACTTATTGCTGGAAATGATCAATTTCTTGGCTTGGTTGGCACTTACCAGTGAAATTTTCGACTTGCTTTTATACACATTGATGATGAACAATTTTCCATCATTGATGAGCCAGTACTGATTGACTCTCCTCGTGAATACTGCATCTCACATGTACATGTATGGGATCCCAAACACAACTCCACATACATCAAGGGGAACGACATCTAGATCTACTTCATCAATAAAACCAACATTGATAGCAAATCTAATTTTACACTATTTTGTTACCTTCAACTTTGCATCCTTATTTACCCATCCCAGTGGATATGGGTTAGGATGATCACGAATTTTCAACTCCAACTTCTTGACCAGCTCTACTGTAATGAGATTCACCTGCGATCCTAAGTCAAATAGAGCATCAATCTTTGTCTTATTGACCTATATCTTTATATAGAAAAGTTTGGTCATTTCTTTATCTTCCTATTGCTGAAGGCTACTTAAATTCACCTCCTTCTACACTGACGTACAAACGATCTTCTTATTACGTCCGAGATGCTTTCAACTTGGTTGCTCAAATCCGTTGCCATGGGATTCTTCTTCTTGTTATCTTTCTTCTTGTTCTTCAGGTTTAGCTCTGGATGCAACTTCTAGCACTTCTCCTTTGTATGGTCATCAATGTTGCAGTGGTTGCAAGGATCTTTGCACTAGTGTGTTGTGGATGTCATATTTTTATCTTTTCCCCCTTGTTGATTCTTCTTCCCCTCCTTAGAAGCTTCTTGTTGCTCCTTCCGCTTCGATCCACTTGACTGCACTCTCTTTAAGCCTATGTTCTCCAGGAACTGTGACTATACACAAGCCTCATCCACCGATTTGGGCTTGAACAACATCACTTTCTCACGAAGATGGCGGTGCAGACCCCTCAAATACTTGAGTACATTTAGGTTCTTTGGATAGATACCCAACATTATAACCATCTTCTTGAATTCTGTGGTGTACTCCTGCACGCTTTGGCCCAACTTTTGCCTAAAGTAATGCCACTGAATCCACTGGTCCTCCACGTACCCAATGGGATAAATCTGTGATTTAATGAGGGTTTTGAAATCTTTCCACTTAGTCACTTGAGGTTCTCCCTTCAACCTCAGGGTTTTCGTGTGGCTTTCCCACCAAGTCAGTGTATGGGCCCTCCAATTTCAACCACGCAAATGAGATTTTTTGTTCTTCTTCAATCTTATGGACTTTGAAATAAACTTTTGGTTGCTGCAACCAATGGTTTAGCTTTCGAGCGTCGATATCACAATGGTATGGCTTAATATTGACATTTTCTTCCATTTTAAATAGGGACTTATTCACAACACTCAAATTGGGTTGATATTTTTCGAATTATTTCTTCGACTGGTTCTCTATTTCTCCCCGATCTTCTGATCCCCGTTCTAATTTGTCCTTTGTATTCGAATCCCCATCTTCTCCAAATATCTCCAACTTGTTATTCAAGGCCGCCATGAGGAGGTTTACATTGTGGTTGATATCTGCAACTTGTTGTTCCAACCATGTAAACCTCACCTCTATAGGGTCACGAGGTTCATTTATAGATTCGTCGACCATGATTAGGGTTTTATGATTTTCAGCCTTGTCGATTTAGATCCCTACAATAACCACAAAAAACCCAAAGAAACCTGCTTTGATACCAAATGATCCGTAAAATTCCATGGATATTCCACTGGACATTTTTTCACAACAGATTTGATAATATAATGTTAAAAATATGAAAATCTTACATTATTACAATTTTGTTAAACTTTAAGATCTTTAGATTTAACTGTAATTAGTGCATGCACGTGAATGGAAATTATGCAGAAAATAGAGAACAATAAAATAGAGCTCACACACACACACACATAAGACACAAGATATGCTTTGGGAAACCCTTTAAGGAGAAAACCCAGTTGGAAGGTGAGGTCGCTCCACTCTCTTTCTCTATCTAGAAATATGGTTGCAAGTACAAAGAAGTAATCCCTGTGGCCCATGGGCTACTAAAATGCACAAATCCTCTTTGTGTGGTCTACCTCCTATCTCTCCTGGCTATCTTTTCTCAACTATGGAACAAAATGATCTCAAAAGAATGGAATGCTTCTTCCTCCTAGTGGTCCGGTTATAACACAACCCAATATCCTAATAGTGGTTAAGTTTGACTACATCAACTCTTAACTAGAGTTACATTATAGGCTCTTATAAAGTCGTTTACATCAAAAACACGTGGATAACCCCTTTTCCATGAATAATGAGCGCTGACACGACATCCTCCCGAACTATAGGTGTGAAAACAGGAAGGTCAACTTTTTGAGTGGCATAACTTTTGCACACAAACTCCGATTGGCACGCTTATTACGATGTTGGAAATATCTGTGTGTGTAGAACAACATGAAAAAAACGCCATGCCAAAACATGTTAGATGATCCAAAAATACAATTGTATCATAGGCTATAAAATTAGAATAAAATAATTATTAATTTAAGATATTAAATTAATAATTATTATTCTAGAATGTTTAATTATTTAATGGAGACTTTTTAGAATTAGCATATTGTTGTAAGTAGATATGACTCTCCAAATGTGTCGTATCTTAGGCTCTATTTTAGGAGATTTGTTAGCTAGTTGGTTTGAATAGCATTTATTGTAAATGGACACTTGTTATTTAATAAGTGATCTATAATTAGAGGTAGTTAGGACATGGAGCTTATAAATAGCTCATTTCAAGAGTGTTTAGTTGTTCGGGTGTAAACTCTTGCAAAATCAAATTATGTAATTTTTTTTTTTTTGTTGATTAATAAAATTACGTGTCTGAGGACACTTCTGCCATTAAAACAATAGAGTTTTACCCATAAAAAATGTTGTTTGATGCCTCAAAATGCTCTTAGAAGGTTTTAGACCTTGTTTTGCCAAATTGACTCCCACCAGTAAAAACGGTCCCATGAGTTGATTTCTCTACTTTTTCCACTCCGGATGCATCAAAATGGATGACAAACAATATAGTGATCCAATTCGGATCAATTGCTTCCATTTTTCCCTCAACATCTCATAAAATCCCTAGTCCTAACATCCCTAAAATCACCTAATATTCCATAACATGTCTTGATTAAGTAACTTACAAAAAATTAACTCAATAAATTGAAAACTCAAAAGTCAAAATTGGCAACTAGGACAAATTCGTACTTATGTAACACATAATCGATTATGACTATCACCACTATAACTTTTAGGCATGCCAACACGACCCTTCACATGGCACACATGGTTAGTCAAACACTTGAACCAAAAACTTAATAAGGAATGACTTAACAATGTACCCTATCACCAACTAATCTACATCCCAAAGTTAACATTAAAATTTAAATATGGGCAACCTAACTGGAACTCTTCTACATTTTGTTTTTTTGTAAGAATTTTCCATAAATTATTTGGTGAAATCGTGGTTTTATATTGCTAAAAAAATATTTTTGAATGCATAAATGGTTTCAACATCTTGAAAAATTCATGTAACATTTGGATTATGCAATTTTCACAACTCAAACTTGTGATTCCTATATATCCCTACCAAATTTTAGATCAAAATGAGTGAAAATATGCCATAAAAAGGCCAAAGCATAAAAAATTTTAAATTATGACTTTAAATATTAAATAAAGATTACATTTTAATTTAATCCCATATTTAATTTTAAAATGTTATTGAAAAATATAAATTAGGTTTATTTTGAAAGGTTAGATGAAAATTAATTAAGTAGTAAAAAGACTTTACATTACGATCCTAACATCATCATAAACTAGTACAACCACATTAAAAATATTAATGTGGTTGATATAGGCTAAGACTTCATAAATATAACAAAAAATACTATTACAGCATGAATAATGCCTCACCCATGCACACATTTATGGGTCAACTTTAACTTGAGAAACAAAAAGAATTACACATCTTATTGTAAAATGGACCATTTTATTAAATAAAATTTGCTTATATATTAATTTCCCCATCTAATTAGAATATGAACTTATTAGAATTGAAATAATCTAAAATCCTTAGGAAATTGGCAGAGCCATTTAGCAATAATTTAATTTAAATTGAGAAAATAAAGGAATGACACATCTTATTGTAAAATAGACCATTTTGCTAAAAAAATATGCTTATATATTATTTTTTCCATCTAATTAGAATAGGAACTTATTAGAATTGGAATAATCTCAAATCACTAGGAAATTGGTGGGGAGGGAGCCATGTGGCATGAATATAATTTTTTAATTTATTGAGAGTTAATGCAACCTAACAAACTCTGTAACACACCATAGTTGTCGATAAGCATTCAGACGAAGCATACATCGATCAGATGGAGAAGCAATCTGTGCCATAGGCTATCTTTAGCCTCGTGGACATTAAAATAATGTCTTTCTTATTCTTTCTTTCTATGTTGAGATATTCCCTTACGAAGCATACATCAATTAGATGGAGAAGCAATCTGTGCCATAGGCTATCTTTAGCATCGTAGACGTTAAAATAATGTCTTTCTTCTTCTTTCTTTCTATGTTGAGATATTCCCTTAAGAATACATCAATCAGATGGAGAAGCAATCTGTGCCATAGGCTATCTTTAGCCTCGTAGACCTTAAAATAATGTCTTTCTTCTTCTTTCTTTCTATGTTGAGATATTCCCTTCAGAATAACTGTTGATAAGCATGGAGAAGAAGCATATATTGAGCATATTACGTTGAGAATAACTATTGGTAAACATTCAATGAAGCATATGTTGAGCATATTCCCTTGAGAATCAATCTAAATAGTAAATTAAAAAAAATCAACAAATTTTCATAAAATAAAAAGCATTCGAAAATAAAAATACTTTAATTTTATTTAAAAATTAATTAATTTATATTTATTTTCTTCTTTATTGGTTTCATAAATGAATTAATATGTCATCACCGAATTTAATATATGACTTAGTCGTAACATAAAAATAAATCAGTAATAATATTCTTTACTCCCATAATTCTTTTAATTTTCAAATTGAAGTTTTATATTATTTTGATCCCACCTCGAATAAAAAGTTTGCCCATAAATAAAATCAGCGTGTTGGGTTCACGCTTGTCGAAGAATCTACACACATAACGTTGTGACTTCTTGTAAACGGCTGCGCACCTTTTGGGTTTAGGTGACCTAACTTTGTATTTCATCCATGTTTTTAACGGCCACGTATACCTCATGACTTAATTTGATGGAAAAGATTAGATTTGAGGTAAACAAGGGTATAAACTAAGGTTTATTTTATGGATTTTCTAGCTGCTTCCATATACAATTTGTTCCATCAAATAGCATAAATGTTTTCAATTCTAAAGTTACATCACCCGAAATCCAGGGTCCAGTTTTGCTGGAGAGCAGGTCGGTTTCCATGGTTTCCCATTTATGGTTAACTGGACTTAGGAATGTTAGGGACAACAAAGATTTAAATACAAATCCCTAAGTCCCTACGTTGAAAAGTCTTAGGGTGCACATGGGAAACCTTCTAACCCAAAGTTTGTTTGACCACCAAAGCAATATAAGTTAGACAAGCAACTTTTGATGAAGTGTCTCATTCATTTTATTAATTTAATAATCAGAGTGTCTCGTCCATCCCATTAATGTAGACACATGAAAGATCCCCAGAGTTCGTGAGAGTTGTGCAGCGCCTCCGTGGACTTTCAACAGCACTGTGGATTTGGTATGACGTGGCAAAGTGCAAATTGTATGGATTTGGTATTCGGGTTCATGAAGCTTACGTGGCGTAATAATAAGGTAGCGGAACTGTCCAAAAGTAAGTAACATTTTAATAAAAAGAGAAATTATAAAATAAGGTATAGAAAATGGTTTGACCTTTGGATAGTTCCATCGAGCGATCTCTATCGAATTCCGTTAATTCGCGTGCGGCAGGATATTTAGCGGAGATGGGGTCCTCAACGCCAAATTTAAATATAGCAACATGGGGAAAGTCCCGTTTGATTTGGTAAAACATAATTAGCGAGACTGCAGTGGGGCGTACAGGCTGGTGCACGATTCCGCGTCGAGTCGAACGGAATTTGCGGTAGATATATTTAGCGACTCGTGTTTAGAAGGCTAATTTGGGGATCTTTATCTAAATGCGGTGAAACCGCCAGAAGCTAGAAGCGCGGCAGATGAGGTGCCGCTGTTTGTCAACCGCCAAAAGTTTGTCCAAAATAGCGGTGCGCAGTGGGGGCGTGGGGGCGTAGAGGTAGAGGTAGAGGTGGCGGTGTCCGCGTGATGACCCGGTCTACAAATTCGTTGCTTGTCGTATGCAATTTAAATGCCTTTTCTGCTGGTCGACTTTTGTTTTCTCCGCCGACCGTCCAACCAGTTAAAGGAAAACCCGAGGGAAAATAAGAGGAGAGGAGAGAAGGGGAGAGAAAGGAGTTGGAGTCTTATCAATGGAGCAATCTATTCGGCCTTTTATCTTCTTATGATACTTCTATTCTTTGTGTTTCTGCTGCCGCTACCTTCTGTTCTCTGTCTTTTTCTCCCGCGTCTCACGCATTCTCAATTTCCCGTCAACAGACGTACTATCGCTACTCCTTCATCCTCTGTCGTTGCCTCGGAATCATCTGCCCGCCTTTTTTGCTTCAGCGCGGATCGGCCCGGCCACACGGATTCCTCCGATCCGCAGCTCCAGAGACGAGGAACCACACAGTGGAAGAGGAGTACAAGAATCGAGGGGGGTGCAAGCGTTCTGGAACTCGTGTTATTCGTGTTCGAGATCCGGTAACATGCCCCTGGCTCTATGAGGTGAAACCCGGGGGGCTCTGAGACAGCATGGGGCAGTGCTATGGAAAGAATATCGCAGTTGAGGACGCGATCGATGGATCGCGGGATCGAAACAGGGTCGCCAGCAGCAGTCAGAACGGAGTGTCGTCGTCGTCTGTAAAGAACACCCCGTCGCACCCGTCTTCGAGCCCGTGGCCCAGTCCTTACCCGCATGCCCCCAGTCCCCTGCCCAGCATTTCCAGCCCCTTGCCCCCGGGCGTGTCACCTTCCCCTGCGAGGTCGACTCCCAGGAGGTTCTTCCGTAGGCCGTTCCCCCCTCCGTCCCCGGCCAAGCACATAAAGGCTTCCCTTGTGAAAAGACATGGTGCCCCCAAGCCCAAGGATGGCCCCATACCGGAAGATGGCGTCGAGAATGAGAGGCCGCTCGATAAAAGCTTCGGTTACAGTAAGAATTTTGCTTCCAAGTTTGAATTGGGGCATGAGGTCGGCCGAGGTCATTTCGGCCACACCTGCTTTGCCAAGGGTCGCAAAGGCGATCTCAAGGGCCAGCCCGTTGCGGTCAAAATCATCTCCAAAGCCAAGGTAAAGTTCTCTGTTTTCTGTTTCTTCATTTGTTTTTCTTCGAATTCCCTCTTTTTTGAGGGTTCGGGTAATTTTGAGCCGCAGTTCATCAGATAATTTACTAGTGCAAAATCCGCGCTTTACCATTTCCTGAACTAAAACTTTCATAGATCGTTAATATGTCATACAAATATTACTAATATTTACCTGTTTTCGAGTAAAATTTTGTCAGATCGTTCGCCCGCCAGAATAGTACCGCTCTATGCCTCTTTTCAAGTAAAGCTTTACCAAATCATTCGCTTGCCCAAACATTGTGCCCTTTTAGCTAGCAGTTTTAATGGAACCTGCTGAGCTTGTCACTGCCTTACGGCGTAGTTGTCAAAATCTTGAATTTCATAGTTCAAGATATTAATTGAAATTTGTCGTCCGTTTGTTGTGTTTCTGAATGTTTTACCGGAAATATAAAATGAAGCAGAGCGTTAGTGGCGTATAGTCAAGTAAATTAAATCCAGTCGTTGTTGCATTCCATAGCATGTTCGAAGGTTTCTTAGTGCCTTCAAGGCAATGCTAATTCGAGGGCGCAATATATGAACGGGAGTGTCACGTCTTGTAATTCTAAGTTCCTTAAGATCGAAACACGCAATTGGCCTAGACAATTTGTCAGGTTATTGTTTTGCCAGGTATCAATTTCGGAGCTCTCGGGGAGTTCTTCATTCGCGGCTGCAACAGTTTGTCATTCAAAACAAAAGCTCACTGAGAACAGTCATCGGAAGAAGGGAATAATCTATATTTTGTGGTAATTTTGGATGCTCACCCAACTTCAATTGTTATTATTAAAACGAAAACTTTACCGATTCCTTGCAATTGACAGGCTACATTTGAAGGTTTTTTTGCACACTGAAGAATGTTCCTGCAGTTCAAATTTGATCGGTAGTCATAATCCTTGCGAAATGTCGTTATTTTCAAGCCATTTTATGACCGTCGAGAAGCTACTTGCCAGCTATGATTTTTCCAAATTTTATGAAGGCAGTTTTCTGACGTTTCAAAATGGCTACATGAAACTACTATTTTTTCTTGTGAAGGCACTATCATTTTGAAGTATCCTGGCGGTTGAAAAACCAGAATGAGTTTTTCTTGGGTCAATCGCTGCCATTATGTAAGATATTGTTTTTTCTAAATCATTAATAGATTAAGGAAGCTGTCAGGTTGACTGACGGAAAATACCCATGTTTGTCATTTTTGGTTTTAAATTGCCACGACAATGTTCATTAAAGCTTTTCAAGATAAATTTCTGAAAAGGCTTCAAAGCTGTGCCACTTTGTAATACCGGTTTACTAAATGCTAGCCATATTGTTTTAGAAGATCTTCCCAAATGTTTTTTTAAATGACTGAAAATAAAGGAAGCATTATCAATGGGAAATAAATAATCTTATTGCAAGCCCCTCAAAGCGTTTTTATTATTTTAAGGTCTACTCCTGTTTACCCTTGTCAGGCATTGTTTTAGTCAAGCCTGAACATCTTCATAAAATTATAAACCGTCTCAGGATAAATGGGTTCTAACTTCTTTCAGTGGTCAGCGTAACTGTAAACTGTAGATCTATCATTCAAACTCTTTAAAGACGACTTAGCTCTAGAAGGTGCAGTCTCTTTTCTAGTAGAAGAGGAATTTCATTTTCTGCCTGTCCAAACAACTGTTAGAATTTCAATTTTCAAATCAGCAAACTGAAATGTTAAGGTGATCCATCAAATACTGGAGGTTGTTTATAATTGGGCTGTAATATATGTCAGATTGGTGGCATTCCAAGCACTGGAAGGTGACCTGCATTTACCACACGTATTCATTTCTGATTATTCGAAGGCCTGGCCCAGATTTGCCCCCCATGTTTTAAAACGGTAGAAGCAAATTATATTGATGGTCCCTGCATGGTGATTTTGCAGTCAACCGTCTCACCATGCCTTTTATCGCAGTTACTCTTTGGAGCCTCCAAAATGCTTGTTGACAGTTACTATATATGGGATTGTTGGTGGGGCATGGATCTTAATGTTTTTACACTATGTTTTTTGTACGTCTTCTTTAGTGGCTGAAGTAGAGGGAGTTTAAAAGGCTGATGGCTATGGGAGCCAAAATAATGTGGGATCCTTTCTAGAACTTATTCCATTGTAGAAATTGATTTTGAGAATCCAATGGTTTACTCCGAATTTCATCGCTTTTCTACATAAGCCAACTTATTTGGCTTCTCTTAACGGATTTAATGTGCAGAATTCGGTAGCAGAGTTCATATCCTTGAATGCCATGATGCCATTTATGGATTGAATTGGCAGGTACTTGCAGGTCAGTCTATGACTGATGAGACCCTGTGAGTCAGATGTACTGTCTGACTTGGACTTACAAGTTTGTCAACTTGTCCCCTTTTGCTGAGTTTGGTTTGACTTGTTAGCCAGAGTCAAACCTAGCGAGTTTGACCGTCTCTGCAAAAACTTGGTTAATATATTTGCACAAAAAATACATATTTTTTTCATTTCTGTTTGAGTCTTTTAAAGGGACACACTGAACATTTCGATGGGCTAGTGAGTTAAACTAGCTGACCTGTGCAAAACATTGCAGCTACTTGCAGGTCGGGCTATGACTCGTGAGTACTTCTGGGTTAGAGTTGCTGTTTGAGTTTGGCTCACAATCTTGACAACTTGGCTGATTTCAGGTGTTGAATTTGGTTTGACTTGTGAGCCAGAGGGCAAGTTTTGTAACACTGTTAAACACAGATAAAAACAGCATTGTGACTTGTATGCTAACCTTAAGAACTGAAATATGTAAGATTATAGATTATCTATTTAAGTGGTGCAATGTTGAGATTACATGTATCCTTCTTGAACACCTGTGAAATTTTAGATCAGCTATTTAAAATAGTAGATTGTAGAGTAGTATATGGACTGGAGATAGAAAAGGACAGGTAAAATTAGAGCGATAATTTATTTCCAAGTATCAAGTTTATTTTTTGGAAGAATCTGTCAGGATTAAAGCAAGAATCTGTCAAGATTGCAAAAAAAGCTGAATCTAGATTTTAAATACATTCTTGGGCATTTTGAAAATTGTTCAATGTTCCCCCAATGCTGGTAGAGTGTTAGTTACATTTGCTGTCAGTGTCCTAATTGTGGTTGAAACCAGATGGAGTTTGTAATGGCTTCTCTAGGTATTTATTGTGACCGAGTGTTGAGGTTCATCTATATGTATGTTGACAATAACCTGTGTACTCTCCCTTTGGTTCATTCTTTTTAGGAGTTGCTTTTGCACTACACCCACTTCTTATCATTGCTGATGCGCTTTTGAGTCCCGTTGACCTATTTGGTCATTTGTGGACGTGGATAAAACTATCTTATCCTATACAAGGGAACCTAGTCTTGATTTTTATGATTTACAGTTCTCTCTCATTTCCATCAGTTTTCTAGGAGTTGCCATTTAATCAGGTTGCAGTCTGTTATCGCTCTTGAGTTGAAAAAGAACACATCCTACAGATCATTTGAGTGTCTCTCAAACTTTATCTACTGGAGAAGCCAAGATTGATCAAACCATTCTTCAGCAAGCCTTGGCTCCTCATTATTTCCTAGTCCTAATGTGGCAATGTCTTAAGTTTTTGGGATTAAGTCTCAAGTTGTTAAATGTATTCGTAAATAGGAGTTTGAAAAACATTGTTTTAGAGATTTGTACTGTTGTTCTTCTATGTATTCATCAATCATTGGTTAACATTTGAAGTTGTGTTCTGGAATATCTTACCCGAATTTTCTTTAACATATGAGTTGGCACAAGTTTGATCATTTGGTGTATTGATTTTCTTATGATCTGGGGAAAACATGGAAATGATGCTTGGAAGAGAGCTTTCTGAATTTTTTTTGTACCAGGGAAGAAAGTGCCTTGGGTCTACACTGTTAAGGGCTCTTTTGCTTTGTTTTGAAGTCTCTGGAGCATATGAGTTTTATGCTGCTGGAATAAGATTATCTAATAGCATTTGTGTTTTTTAGGAATTTATCAATGTGAACTAGGATGTTAGGGCGGATTTGTTTTTTAGTATTTATTCATGCTTGGATTCATTTAAATATCTTAGAGAAAAAGTTATGGTTTCAGTTTTCATTTTTGCAGACTTGCTGCCTATTTTGTAATTTAGTTAATGGGGTATTTCTTTTGGTGACATGTACTTTGCAGATGACAACTGCTATAGCAATTGAAGATGTGCGGAGAGAGGTCAAAATTTTAAAAGCATTGTCGGGGCATCACAACTTGGTCAAATTCTATGATTCTTGCGAGGATGCTAACAATGTCTACATAATAATGGAGTACTGAACTTGCTCCATATATATTTATATTTTCAATTTATTTGCTTTTAAAACTATATATCTTGCCCTTCGGAACTTATAGGCATGATGAGTCAGAATGTACCTGGATTAACTCTTAACAATGCAATTGAAAACATCAAATATCTATTAAAATGGATGGATATTAGTTTTGGTTTATGTGCAATAACTTCAGGACTATACTTGTTTTTTTTTTCAAACTTGATGTATGTTTTGAATTAAAAATCCATAAAAATTATAGTTTGCAAGAATATCCACTAAACAGTTGCAAATGCATATAAGTTGTGGTGTTTGTTTCAATTGCTAAGTTTGAGCCAAAGTCTGTATTATTGTGCAGACTATGTGAAGGTGGTGAGTTACTGGACAGAATTTTGTCACGGTAAGTGTACCTACCGTTTATTTGATCCTCTCACGGGTTGTCTACTGATGTTTTACTTGAGGGTATATTTGTTTTTAACTTGCAGAGTGTCTGGAAGTTGAACTGCTTTTCTTGGCTGTCACATGCAGAGGTGGCAAGTATCCAGAAGAAGATGCAAAAGCTATTGTGAGACAAATCTTGAGCATAGTGGCTTTTTGTCACATTCAAGGTGTTGTGCACCGTGATTTGAAGCCAGAGGTTATATCTTGTTCATAACTTGATTTGCATTGTTGCACTGAAATCTCTAGGCATTGCTGGTTAAGTCAATATTCTCTACGACCTTTCACTTATAAAAATGATAAGGACAGGAAATCTTGTGGGACTTGAATAGTTAATTAGTATAATTTAGTTTATCCCATTTTGCAATCTGAGCATATTTTATTATTATACAATTGTATATGTTATGATCCCAACCTTGAATCTGATGTTTTTGGTTTATAAAGGAAATTTGGAAACTGAACATGCTAACAGAAGCAACAATAAAAACAAACAACAGTAATAATTGTATCGATGACAATAGATTCTGTACTAAAAGCAGAAAATTCAAAGGCTTTAACTGCTATCTTTGATAGCAGATTCAGCAGATTTATACAGCAGTGTCAAGTAATAATACTTGAATGCTCCCAAAATTTCTTAGGACAAATCTGAACATATCCTAAGAGGTTTGTACACCAACTCAGGTTAAAGCTATAAGGCAGTATGGAAACTGCAATTGGCCCAAAATATCTCTTCCAGACTACCTGCAATGGCACATTTCCCCAAAACTTTTTGCATTCTCAGGTTTGAAAGCATCTCTACAATGAAAACTCATACGTTTTCTTTAATCAGATTGACTGACATGAAAAAATAATGGACATAATTTATTTAACTGATGGACTGGCTACCATTTTTAACAATTCTTGAGGTATGAAATTACTAGTGCTGCCATAATCACCATGCTCTTAACTTTGCTTTCTGTCCTCAATGTATGGTGTTGAGTAATTTCCACCATGGTAGACAGGGAGAGAGTTGGTATTTGTTGTTTTTTTTGTTTCTATTTTTATAAATTTATTTATTTCAATATTATGCCCTTTTCTTACCATTGTCCAATTGTTTGTCACTATGGAGATGTTGGCTTTTCAAGGTGCCACATGGAGTTTAAGCAAATTCACTCCAACCATCACACTTAGGAATGGGAATCTTCTCCATTAGACTTTGATTTATGTAGTCCCTTGGTTTGGTTGATTGCCTTTGTTGCAGGGAACATTTTAAAGATTTAGAATTTTATAGGGAATCATGATTGCCATTACACCAAAACCCACAAGTGTTAGTGAACAAATGGATCGCCATAGTTAATGGATCCTCGAGAGGCGGCTAAGCACATGTCATGAAACACACGGTGAGTGCTGGATTATCCAATGCCCAACAATTCCCCCCGCTAACGCGAGCCGGTTGTGATTCAAACTCGAGACCTTTGGCTCTGATACCACTTGTTGGAATCACGATTGCCATTACACCAAAACCCGCAAGTGTTAGTGAACAAATGCATCGCTAGAGTTAATGAATCCTCGAGAGATGGTTAAGCACATGTCAAGAAACACACGGGGAGCACTGGATTATCCAATGCCCAACAAGTATATGTAGAAAACTTGGCTAACATATATAGTTACACTGTTGGGAGTGGGGAGCTCTAATTTTCAAAAGCTTTTGGTAACAGAGTGTTCCAGTGTCAACCATTTAATACACGTAACGTAATCTAGTAGTTAAAATTGTGACAAATTTTCATGACCAAAGAGTTGTAATATGTAGAAAACTTGGCTAACATTTGTAGTTATGCTATTGGGAGTGGGGAGCTCTAATTTTGAAAAGCTTTTGGTAGTAGAGTGTTCCAGTGTCAACCATTTAATACACATAACATAATCTAATAGTTAAAATTGTGACAAATTTTCATGACCAAAGACTTGTAATATGTGGTAGCCTTCAAACTTAGGTAGGTATGTGGTTTAAAGTTCAAACTTAGATTGTTATACGATATCTAAACAAGAAAAGTCAAATAAATTTAATATTTAGTAAGCTTTCCTCTTCACGTGAGAATCTTCTAAATAATTTTCTTGTGATCTATGAAGAAGATGTGTAGCCTGTTGGATAGTCAGTAGTTGTGGAATATGACGAAGAGCTACATGACCCCCATGTAGGGCTGGAGGTTGTGAAGCTAAAAGAAAAGTTGGTACATTTGGAAACTTTGTGGTGGAAGGAGTGGAGTAATTTTCTGCATGATCACTATCAGGAGTCTCACCAATCAAAATTTTGATCTCCAATTGTTTTAATGCCATGGCTGCATCCTCCAAATTAGCCTCCCTGGTTGTTATTCAATGTCATATATGTTCTTGTTCTTCTTTGCCTCACAACAATGAGCAACAACCTCAAGTTGTAGTGCATATAAACCAAGCTCTCAACACATTCTACATTTTGTTTCCCTTCATGCCATGAATGACATTGTAGGTGCTCCACCACCTCTATATAGCAGAAGGGTTAAAAACTTGTTAATGCACCTTCATTGCTAATTTATGGAGATGTGTGGTAGAGGCGCTGTACATATTCCACCATTCGATAAGGTTCAACATATGTCAATCTTTAGTTGCATGGAGATTAGCAAATGCTCCATGATCACTGATGCACTTGCACAGTTTGCTTTATACTTGAACATGCTCCCTTTCATCATGGTCCAACTTGTCTAATGCATGCATTTGCACATTCTGTACCTTTGAATCTGTGTAAATTTTCTCCCAACCCCACCATTAGGTCTTGGTTGGGTCAACCAAGATGGAGGATAATATTTGGGCGTAAGGCCATATGTTTTTTTGGTTTGTTTGTTTATATATTTTATATTGGTTTATTCTTTCTCTTCCATAGAAAAAACCAACCTTCTATAAAAAAAAGGGTTGCATATAATATGCAAACATAACAAAGAGACTTAAATCCACCAGACAACGGGGAAAGTCTCAGCCGGTTGCCAAACTAGCTCGCTGTGTAAAACTCTTAGCAAGCCAATACATGAAGGACTATTCCTCCAGAAAAATATGCGCTTCTCGGGAAACGCAGGAACAATACGCAAAGAGATCAAAATAAATACATTGACCTCGAGAATCCACAGTAGACACTTGAAGGATTCTCGCACTGCAGAAAAGTAAAGAAGAGAGCACAGCTTCCCGGGCTTCCACGATTAAGGAAAACAACCCAAGAAACTGGAAGAAAAACTACAAAAAGGTAAGGAGCAAAAAACATAACAGATCCAGACAAATTATATACAAAGACTGAAGAACTGATGAAAAATAATTTTAAACAAAGATGGGCTGTTCGACAACGCAAACCACCCCATTATCCTCCTCCAAGAAAGACCACGACCCCATCTCCATCTCAACCCCTGCTTTTGGAAAGGCGGTCTGCGTTGAAGTTCCTTTCCCGATAAATATGACTGAGGGAAATCCCCATGAAATGGTTCTTGAGGCGAGAAACATCTTTAAATAGGGGAATCAGAGTAAGATTGTTGCAGTGCTGAGCCCCATTAAACCACTTCACAACATTCATTGAGTCCTTAAAAATCTGAGCTTCTCTCACATTTCTAAGAATAAGCCAGCAGAGAAGGAGATGTAAGGCTTTCAATTCTGCAAAATTATTGGAGCCTTGTCCCAGACCTATTGAAGCTTTAACAACCTTCTCCTTTGAAAAGTGGATGATCAAGCTTGGCCTGCAATGGGCCCGTCAAAGTAAGCCCATGGCATAGAATATCTGATGGATTCTTGACAAACAACTCTGGAAGTAGAAAGAGCTTGAGGAACAGGGATACTTTCATAAAAGGCAACTCCTTCTGCGGCGAGTCTTCCAATAGGGAAAACGGAGTCCTTGAAAATAACTTGATTTCTAGCAAGCCAAGTCCCCTAGGTGATGAGTAACAGAATGGTTCTTTCTCTTTCATTTGAAGATTCGTTCCACCACCTCTGCCAGGCATCTAAGAGCCCCAGCCCTTCCCACCTAAAAGGAACATTTATCAATCTTAGCATTTCTGCCCATTGGCTGGAATTAAATGGGCAAAGGAGAAACGGATGCTGAACTGATTCAACGTTGTCTTTACACAGGGGGCACCTGCTAGGACCAATCCTACCTCTTTTTTGAAGAAAATCCTAGGTAGGAACTTTTTGGAGTAGGACACACCAGAAGAACAATTTTGATTTAGCTGGCCCTTTTAACTTCCATAACGATTTTGCCCACCAATCTGGATTCTCCCAACCATTTTGAGACATCATCCATTTGTATCCCGACTTTGGAGAATAAAAACCATTCTGAGCAAAAACCCATTTAAGCTCATCCGGGGAATCAAAGAGCCTGACTGAGGAATTGAGGAGGTCCCTTGTATACCAGTCCCATTCCTCCAACCTATCATCGTTCAAATTTAAATCTCTTCCCTGAAACCACCCTTGACTCCAGATGGTGGAAGCCCAAGGATCAACCACCTGATTTAAAGTGTATAAATCCCTATCTTTTAAAGCCGAAACCAACCCCTGAGATAGAGAAAATCTCTCTGAACAACCTATCCAGGGATCTCTACCCAATCTGATTTGAGTTCCATCTCCCAGACTCCAGGCCAATCCCTTCTCTATGATATTAACAGATGCAACCACTGCTTTCCAGACCACTGAGGAATTTTTGGAGGATTTTTGCGGCAGTCTAATCCAATCTAGCGTTGATAGAGGATCAATATATTTCCTTTTAGACATAGAGGTCCACAGATTCTCAGTGGAAATGAGCCTCCAAGCTAACTTTGCTGCAAGAGATTGGGAAAAACAAACGAGTTTTTTAATACCCCAACCTCCCACTCTTTAGGACGAGCTTTTTGGTCCCACGCGATCCACGGGATGACTCTTTCAGACTTGGAGCCCGACCAAAGAAATCTGCTGCATAATTTCTCTGTTGAGTTTAAAATTCCTTTGGGAACCCATGTCAGGCTAGCCTAGTAGACTGGGATTGTCATCAGAACAGATTTAATTAAAACAAGCTTGCCAGCCCTAGAGAGCCACTTGTAACTCCAATGTTTCAGTTTGGATTCCAGTTTTGCAAGGATCCAGTGCCAATCTTTTACCTTGTAATTGTCGGGCTTCAGAAAGAACCCTAGATATTTAAAAGAATCCTCCAGCTATTTGACTTCAAAGTTCAGGATGAATTCCACTCTGTGCACCACCTCTCTAGACAGACCTGAGCAAGTAAGTGTAGATTTTCTCTCATTTGTGCACAGACCAGTAGACTTCCGAAAGAGGTCCAAGATCCTCTTGAGCGTCCTACAGTCCTCGAGGCTACCATTGCTGAAGAGGATTATATCATCCACGAAGAGGGGGTGAGTGACTTAGAAATTTGGAGCAACTTCGATTCCTATGAGAGTGCCCTGTCTTTTTGCTTCATGTATCAAGAGACTGATACCGTTTGCTGCCAGCAAAAACAAAAGGGGGAGAGTGGGCAGTCTTGGCGCAGGCCACGTTCAGGCCTAAAAAAACTGGAGGCTGCACCGCTAATCAGGGCAGCTATGGATGAAGACGAAACACAACTCATAATCCATCTTACAGCCAACTGATTCTGTCATAAGCCTTAGATAAATCGATTTTCACAATGACTCCTTTTTTCTTCCCAACTTTAAGACTGTGAAGCATTTCTTGAGCTACTCCAACAACTTCATGAATTTGTCTGCCGTCAAGAAAGCCAAATTGCTTCGTGGAAATGTTTCGAGAAAGGAAGGGTTTTGCCCTGACAACAATAATTTTAGCGATAATTTTGTACACACAAGTACACAAAGAAATAGGCCTGAAATCGCCGAAAGAAATTGGAAGATCTGATTTGGGAATGAGTGCTAGAAAAGTGGCATTGAAGGGTTGATAGATAGAACTTGAATGCCTGGAATCTTCCATGACAACCACTAACTTGTCTCCAATGAATTCAAAGAAATGCTGGAAGAATTCGACAGTCCAGCGATTCGGACCAGGGCTTTTGTGGAAATAGGTGCCATGAAGGAATCATTGTCTTCCTCCTCTATGAATCTTGGAAAAATCTGGGCAACCCTAATAACTTCTGCAATAGAAACTTCATTTGGAGCTTTAAAAAGATTCTTGAAATAATTAACCCCCTCTGAGGCCAAATCTTCAAAAGAACGAGCTATTTCATCATTGTCTTTCTTCATTTCCCATATTGTATTGGAGTTTTTTCTCCCTTTGGCATAATTTTGGAAAAACTTGGAATTTTCATTCCTTGCCTGCAACCAGATCGCTCTACTTTTTAAATGCCAGCTTTCCTCCCTGAGTTGAAGAATTCTCCTTCTTTCCATCTCCAACTCATGAATTCTATTCTGAGACTCTACTGTACCATAGCCATTTCCATCTGGATCTTCAAGAAGGGCAAGTTCAGAGTTAACAAAGTTCATGGATTCTTCTTCCTTCAGCTTCTTTTGAAGAGCCCAATGTTTTGAGGTGGCCTTCATCCTTACAAATTGTCCATAAAAACCTGACTGCGGTTCTCACCTTCATTGGAAACATCTTTCTTCCAAGTGTTATGGAAGAGACTAGTGTATGAGGCATCCAAAAGCCAAGAAGAATTAAATTTAAAGGGAGTACCAAGTTTAGTAAGATCTCCCTTCACTTCCAGGAAGACAGGTAAGTGATTTGAGAGACCACCATCCCCAACCGAATGTCTGAACGCCTGTAAATTCTCAGCCAGCGAATCACTTATCAAGAATCGATCTAGTTTCTTCCCGATCCAATCATTTCCTATTCTGCGATTCCTCCATGTGGGTCGCAGCTTTAAAGGGGCAACATCCACCAGGGGAGAAGAGGCTAATTTCTGTTGGAAGAACTTAGAAAGGGGATCTGCTCTGGCATTGACCCCCCAAGATTCAGACAATCCCAAAGAAAAATTGAGGTCTCCGTCAATAATAAGATTCGGGTGCGCCAAGAAAGACTTTGCGAAGAAAGAGTTCCAGAACTTCTCTCGCTCCAAGACATGACCATAAATATTGAGGAAAAGAAGGGGAATGCATAGTTCGTTGGAGAAAAGTTCCACTGCCAAGACATTTTCTGATCCCCAGGAGGAGATCTCACGTACCACCTTCACGTTAAAACCCAGAACCACACCTCCCGAGTGTCCATTCGCATCAATTTCATGAAAACAACAACCCGACAGAAGCTTATAAAGACAACCTGAAATTTCTTGCCCCTTCCCAAGAGTTTCTTGGAGAAGAATAATATCAGGTTTGTTATACCTGGCCAAATCCTTCAGAGCTAGTTTTTTGGGTAGACTAGCAGTTGTAGGATAAAATGATCATCTAGAAACCTCAGGGGGTGTCTGCTTTGCTTTAAGCACCCCTGGCAGAGACATTTTTTTCCCTCCAGCGATATCAATGACAGCCTTCAACTGAGCCTTCGACAGATTTGATTTCCTTCCTCTTAGCTTTCTCGTACCGATTGTCCCCTCATCCAACTTTAGACCGCCTACAACCGGGCCTTTCCCTTTCCTGATGGCTAAGGTTCTAAGGTTGCAGTGGGGTTCATGGCCTCCAACTCCAGGAGGAAGAGAAGAGACGTGAACCATGGGGACAGAGGACTAAATAGGAGAATATGGGATTGTCATTATAACACTATCTAATGGGGCTAGTCCCATCTTCAGATCTGGCATATCATTTGAGATTTGTCTAACCGGACCCACCTCATCACAGCAAGAACTAGGCATAGCATTTGAAGAGCGAAAGGAATAGGATTGGGGAAGGAGTGAACAAGCCTGGATCGATCCATCGATTCCATGGACTGCTGGTATACCAAAAGAAGAAGGCGGAGATGAAATAGATTCTGCCACCCCAGACTGTTCATTTCCAATTTGCCCCACATGCTCCGGACCCAGCTCCTGAATGCTTGCCAGAGCTTCGACCTCCTTGATTTGAGCCTCTTCCTTATGAGGGATTACCTTATTTTTGTTTTCCTCTAGATTATTCACATTCTTCCTCTGCCTTCGACAACGACGATGTCCGAGAGGGCACTCTCAGGCAAGATGTCCATAAACATGACAACGATGACATCTAAAAGGGATTTTTTCATAGTCCAGGGTTTGGATAAACTCTAGACCACGATACTTCAGGAGCATAGCATCCGCCAAACCTTTTCTGAGATTTAAAATTACCAGAAGGCGGGCAGCGCTCCAATCATGAGTGTGTAAATAAGTTTTGTTTGAGTCAAGAAACTTACCCAGAGTATTTCCGATTGAAGAGAAAGCCGAATTAGTCCAGAATTGAATAGGAAAACCCAATAGTTTGACCCAGATTGGAAACTCCTCCGTTTTTTCTTTCTGGGCATCAAAAAGGGGCGACCATTTCCTGAATAAGATAGGCCTCTTCCCTAGACTCCAGTGCTTTTCCAACACCCATTCAACATGCTCCTTTTGTCCAAACCGAATACAGAACCAGCCTCTATCAAGAATCTTGTTCTCTTCTGGCTGACCCAGAGCATCTTTTTTAACAGCCTGAGCCCATTCCTTGATGAAGGCAACCAAGAACTTTCTTCCACAGACTCTGCCAACTAAGAGAGTTTTTGAGGCTTCCAACGCCCGGTCTATATGGATATCCACTCCAAAGGCACAGCTAGGCCTCTTCTCCTTTTTCCTGAAGAGTTTGGACTTCATCCTCTTTCCACCCACTACCTCCGTCTTGGCTTCTCCTTCTGCTGCCTCATACAGCTCAGAATGCCTTTCAAAAGGAAGAATGTTGCCTTCATTTAACTCCACGACTATCCTAGTTACTCCAATAGCCGAAACTGAGACCTGGCTTTGTTTTTGTCCCTTTTCCCCGGATCCGTTCGACTCCCCAACAGCCTCTTCTATGGCCATGGACCTTGTTAAGCTGGGAAACATTCCTTTCAGCATCAGATTTTTTTCCAGATATCCGTTCTAGGGCGTCTTTTTCCCCACTCCTGCTTCCACTGCCTTATCCAAGATATCTGACTTCACTGCCTTCTTCGGAAAATAATATAGCAGGTTTTCCTCGGACACATCATGTCCCCAACAGGCAAGGAGATCTTCAAACGCAGGTTCTATTTCCACCGACTCACTTTCGTGATGCCACTCCTGCGCTTCACATAGACTGGTCTCCATTCTCGAAGAAAAGATAGTAATCAACTATAGACTCCAGAGGCTTCAGACCCACAGCAACCAACTCCCGAAACTCATCCATGGCCGCCAAGAACCACCGCGCGAGAAACCAGTTCAAAAAACCCCTGTTCATCCATGGGCGCCGCCCGCAACTCAGTCCACGTAAGGCCATATGTTAATGCATGGAGTGGAACATTTATATTATCCCACCTTTTGACTGCACATTTTTATGAATATGATCATATGAGATCACACCTCTTTGTTTAATGTTTTTGATTTGGCCTACCTTGTTGTCCATTTTCTCATACACCTCCCCTAGTCACTTGCTGATTTGTATCTGTAAATGGGATTATATTATAAATGGGCTTGGTGAACTAGTCACTCGCTGATTTGTATCTGCAAATAGGATCATATTATAAATGATCTTGGTGAAGTTGTGAACTAGTCACTCCTCGATTTTTATATGCAAACACGATCATATTATAAATGGGCTTGGTGAACTATAGAACATACCTATCTTGTCCCTAAAAATGACCATAAAAAATGATGGTCTGCACCTCCTGAATTTCATGTCTATCAGATGCAGTTGCAACACTTTCTTTCAAACCTTGCCATGAATCAGTTGGGATGATACTAGCCAATGTCTCTTTTACCTTAGGTGAGGTAATTGCTAGCTTGTGTAGTCATTGTAATCTCTAGTAGAAAGTGTCTGAGGTGAGGTAATTGCTAGCAAATCTTGTCTTTGTAATCTCTAGTAGCTCCAACTTAATAATATTATGCACCCAGAGGTTTAGTGTGTGAATTAAATACTTAACCGGAATATGTTATGGTACATATCCTCATTGATTGTTCTTGTGGCCCTACAATTAACAACATTATCAATGATGACTTGAATGACACTGTCCAACCCAATCTCCTTCAATTATGGGTTCCTGCAATATTAATATTGATGTTGCAACGATTTTTGAGTTATGGGTTGAAAGGATGGACACACCACTAGTGGATGCATGTAGAATATCTATCAGTGCGTTTCCTTCAACTTTTGTCCAACTATCAGATACAATGTATACCCCATATTTGTTAGATCATTTACATATTGCCCCATAACACTATGGATTTTGGATCTTTTCATGTTAATTCCCATGGTTCTAGCTTTCTCATACTTGAGAATCTGAGATTTTTCTATCCTTTAGGGGCATTGTTTATTGATGGCTTTTATCATTCCTGCTACTATGGAGAGCAAAGAACATTGAAAGGTATGCCTCATGCATAGAAAACTTTAAACACTTCTGCATCCATGTCATCGTCACTATCTTGTTCAAGGACATTTGATATTGTTCTACGCCCCAAGTCCATGGGTGAGAATCATCCACTAATATGGGGGAATGGGATCAACCATAAAATATTCTATATGAGTGGGAGGTCTCGTATTCAACCTTTGATTCTCTGGATTCATTTGTGCTTCCTATCTTTCCTTGGCAGTTAATTGGACATTTTCATTGCTATACTCTTCTTTTCATCCCTTGGCATAAGCCAATGGAGATGCTTCCTCACATGGGTATATGAACTTGTGTAAGTTGTGTTATAATCAGGGCATGCAAATTTAGTGGTTTTGCCCCCTTAGCCTCCCTCATGCCTTGTCACATGCTTCCATAAAGGTGTTGAACTCTCTTTGGGCATATTTCCATTCATCGTTGTCAATTTTGATAGCCCCCTTCCAGTTCTTCCTCCTCAACATGGTATGGACTGCCTTGTTTGTTTCCAAACATCATTGTCAGTTTCATTGCCCCTTTCCATTTCTTTCTCCTTCCATGGTATGGGCCACTGCCTACTTCTTTGTAATCATTGGTGTTTCAATTTCCCAACATCTCCATAATAAATTGGAGAATGATAATGATAAACCATATAACCATTATGCTTCTTGAGAATAACCTGCTGCCTATAATAAAATGAGACCCAAGGTAGAAAGATGAATGTGTAAGAGCAGGAGAAGAGAACATTCAAGTACTCATAGAAAATATACAATTCTACAACACATGGAGAAAAGCAAGCCAGGAGGGACTTAGAGCCTACATCTTCAGTTCTCCAATGGTGGTTGAATGTAACTATGATAGGCTTCAATATCCCTCATAAGCTCTCACAAATCTGCATCCCAACAACTAAGCATGAAGCCCTATGAGAACCCTAGCAAAGATGATGGAAATGAGTGATAGCATGAGAACAAATGGAATGAAAGAGCATTTCAATCAGTGTTGCGAAAATCGCGAGTTTTGCAGCATGTTGATTTAATCGGCGATTTTTTCCAAAATGAAAAAATTGTGGATGCTTTAGATTCTTAAAATTGAAAAATTTGATTTTTTATTTTATTTATTTTAATTTTTTTTAATGTTGCCCATGTTTTGCTGATTTTTACCGATTTTTCCCTGATTTTTACAATTTTTCCTTTTTTGGACCCTTGCCGATTTTATCCCGATCGCAATTTTCACAACATTGATTTCAATCCATCAAGAAACCCTAGCCATTCCCTATTGGAACCTTGTCTTGGTCACTGGGCAAAAGAACAAAAATAATTTCTCAAGTCCATGGGATTGTATAGGAAACCTTCAAGGAGTGTTTTTAACAGCTTTGGGATTGGCATTGTCATAATGCTTCCCACAAGGGCAGGGAGTGTCCTGTCCCTGCTGCAAAATCATAGGGGGTGTGCCCCCAAAAAGTGCTCCTAGGAAGGAGTGATTCACAAGTGCACTTCTGAGGGTGCTCCCCTGGGGATCAAGCTTTGGGAATGAAGTAGTGTTTACCAGGGTTTGGGGTTGGGGAACGGGTTGGTCTACTCACATGCAGCTAGATTTAAATTTCTCAAAATATCAATTTGTAAATGTGTGGTGATACTTTTGCAAATATTTTAAAGTTTCCAAAGGATTTGTTGTATATTATGGGAAACAGGATTTTTGAAGAAAAATAATTTTATCCTATAGAAAGTTTTCTAGAAAAGGTTTTTTTTTCATGGTCAAGTTGTCTAATGCCCTTCTCGGATTACAGTCTTTTGTCTAGTGATCTTCACTGCTGCCATTTCCTGTTTACCTGTTGTCCAATATCAGATTTTGGACGGCTCGATTTATACACTCCATACTTTTGTCTAAATTCTTCAAGGACTTTCTGAACATTTCTTTGATTGATGATGCAATTTCTGATTTCAGGTTTTTTCTTTTTGTTTCTCCATGAAAAACCAACTATGAAGCCATGGTGGATGTCTGTCCATGAGGTCAAGAATGTGATTCTGATTCCACTGTTATGTTCCCAACCTTGGAATCTGATATTACGATATTTTGTGGTTGTTATTGTTTTTAAATATGTAAAGTGAAAATGCTAACAACAACAGCAGTTATGATAGACTCCTTACAAGAGAAAATTCAAATGCTCTACCAATGGTATATTTGGTAGCAGAGTCAGCAGCATTAGTGGTAAGTGAAAACACAGTAGTGGCTAGTAGCAACACTTCAATGCTCCCATAAAAATCCTCATGACAAAATCTGAACATATCCTGAGAAGGCATGGATGCCAACTCAGGCCACACCAAAGGCAGTATAGTCACTGTTTTTGGCCGAAAAAGTCTTTTCAGGAGTACCTGCAATAGCATAGTTTCCAAAAGGCTTTTCTATTCTAAGGTATAAAATCCTGTCTATAACTAAAGCTCGTTCTTTTTCCTTAATTACACTGATTCGTGTAAATAAATTAGTTGATATAATTTATTAAACTGATGGACTCACTGACGTTCTGTCAAATACCATTTTTTTTCACTAGTTAAACTGTCTGACATAGTTAGTAGATTGACATAATTAAGCTGATTCTGTCACTGAAAGACGGATAATTTTTTGACTGATATTTTTTGCCTACGAGTACCCATAGTGTTGAAGCTGAATATCTGTGAGTGTTGTAACAGCATATTTGTTTAGTTTGTGTTGTATATTATACTGTATTTAAATTTTACTGAAGCTACTATTTTCTAATTTCATAGGGTATGACTATATTGAAGTTTCCTACTTAACATGAATTGCAGAATTTTCTATTCACCACTAAGGATGAACATGCACCTATGAAGGCTATTGATTTTGGGCTCTCGGATTTCATCAGACCAGGTAGATTTCTCTCGTGAGTTTGTAACTGTATAGAGGCTGGTATTTTTAGAGTATTTAATCTTAATTTTGATGATAAATTATTTCATTTGCTTATTCATTTATCTTTTGAAACAGATTGATAGCTATCTTCTAAGGCTGTTGATTTGATGTTAATTTTAGTTTGTCCTTTATGCATGTCATATATATGGCTGGTCAGATGAGAGACTGAATGATATAGTAGGCAGCGCATATTATGTTGCGCCGGAAGTTCTACATCGATCATATAGTATGGAAGCTGATGTATGGAGTGTTGGTGTCATAACATACATTTTATTATGTGGAAGTCGACCTTTTTGGGCAAGGACCGAATCAGGAATTTTCCGTGCTGTTTTAAGAGCAGATCCTAATTTTGATGATGCACCGTGGCCATCAGTATCTCCTGAAGCAAAGGATTTTGTGAAAAGGCTTCTTAACAAAGACTTGCGCAAAAGAATGACAGCTGCACAGGCCCTTAGTAAGTACTATTTTTTGGTTGTTGGAGAGTTAGTTTATACTTTTACTCTAAATCATAAATGTCCTTAAATTCTATTCTCCTACTGCACAGATAGGTCCCTGCATATATTTCAAACTTTGAAGGGTGTTCATAAGTCACAATTTACAGCCTTGTGGGATTTTGGCATACATTGTTTAGGGCCACAGATTGTTGGTTTGAATTTAAGGTGGCACATTTTTGCTTAAAGTTAATAATTGAACTATTAGGCAATTATTTAATTTCTATTCTGCTGGCAGCACATCCATGGCTTCGAGGTCAACACGCAATCCCGTTGGATATTTTGATGTTCAGATTAGTCAAAGCATATATTCGGGCTTCTCCTTTGAAACGGGCAGCTCTGAAGGTAGGTTCTTTGTAATGCATTTAGTTTATAAGAACTTGTTATGTTAAAAAAAATCAGTATAGAAAAACATACATTAATAGAGCTTATATTGTCATGCTTAAGGTCAATTTTGATTCAATTTCTAGGCTTGGATGTTAAACTTGATCTCATTAGGTAATATATTGCATATTTGTGTCAGTTTTCCAAAGTAAACTAGCTAGTTTTCTTCACAGTTGTATTGTTTTTAAAAACGTAATAGGAGAAATGTTTTTTACTGGAATGTTTAGATCATAATTTTTTGTCCCTATATTTATAGCTCATTATTATGTTTACTAAATTTTTTTCTGCACAGTCAATTCTGTCAGACATTTTCTTGTTTTGTTGGTTCATATTCAGGCTTAGTGTTTTTTGGTATCTTTCACAGTAGATATTGCAGATATTTCATGCCTACCTTGTCTTTCTCTGCATCTTCTGCAGGTTGTGTAGTGTAACAAATACTCAACCTGGAGATTCACCATGTTTTAACTAAAAACTAAAATATGTTGACAAGCAAACAGAAATAAGAACTTTTATCCGTTTATTAATGACCAAAGATTGTCAACAAATCTATTAAACTTAAATCAGTGATAAATTCATCTGGAATCCATGTTACAATGGTTAATTGGAAAAATTTAGTTAGGACGCATTTTAAAACTGATTATAAATATGCTTTTGAGATGACTGATAGTGATAAATTACTGAGAAATATGTTGCAAATTCATCCATGGGCAAAAGGGCATGAGATTTTCCATCTTGTATGTCATCAGCGAAGCAAGCCTTGTATAATAATTTTTACAGCTTGATTATCATTGACAGTAGCACCTAGGAGAATATTGCTCTACTATATATCCAAAAATTATGGGGTCTCATTTTGTTCAAGATTGTTAAGCCCCCGTGTTAAGTAAATATAGAATCATAATTATGTGAGAAATTTTAAGTAATAATGATATTTGTAAATATAATAAAGGGGTGTCAGAATGGTATATATTCATGTCCATGTTGTGTGATTGCATCGGCAGCCAGTTCTTATTCAAATATTCTTTATTATTTAATTGTATAGAATTTTGTGTTTAAGATCATGAGACTGATTTTGTTGTGTGGAAATCAAAATTTCTGTTACACCTTGCATTTGAAAAAGTTGTGTGTAACAGTTTGGGTCACCAAATGTGTATGTGATTATTCTTCTGGTATTGGAGTGCCTATTGTGGGCTGTGTACTAGGTTTATTGCTGTTACAAGCCTCTAGGAAATGTCCTCCTTTATGGATCAGGAAATTGGTTCGAAGAATGATGTGAAGTTAGTTTTGGGGTTTCCTTTAAATCCTTTCCCAATAATTGCTTCTAGAGAATGAAACCTACATGGGAAAGTGTTATGGCTATGCACTGATTATATTTAATAAAGTACAAAGGGCTTTTTTGGTTTCTTGAAACAAATATTATCATTGTCATAAGATCTTATTGTAGTTTGATTGCTAGTTAGATAAAACACTCATTAGCAGATGGACAGAAATTGGAGTTTCTTCCCCAGGAGATGTCTTCTTGAAAATATTGCTGTACTAACTTTGGAATGTTGTGTGCATGATTCTTCATTTCTTTGTTTCGTTGTTTGGTAAGGAAAGAGATGTGGGCGGTATATGTACAAGGCTGCTTGAATTTATGGTGTAGGTGCATTGGGTGGCTTTGACTTGATCGTTGGCAAACACATTAGTTGTAGACATAAATATCAAGTTTTTCTCTTTGGCCTAAGAACTCACATGATACCCATGACATTTTAAATAAGGTGGTACTTTGGGGTTGTATTGAAAAAACTATGAAGAGCAAATAATTAGATATGAGAATGTACTGTAACTTATTCTAGAGACACAGTTCGTAGACTTTTGTTTTGTTTTTTATTTTTTAAAACTATTACTAGATTGTTTTCTTTGTGATATGAGTGTCCATGCTACTTGTCACCCCTCATGATACTATCTACATAAAAGTATGGGGAAATCAGATCTTCGAAGGCACAATTCGAATAGGAAACCAAACTCTTACAGATTCCAGTATAGACATGGGTTCATTTCTTCATGATAGTTTGAATTGAGAGTCTAGACGCATCCCAAATGGAGACTCAGAAACTGAAATAGATGAGGCAGGAGTTACATTACAAAGATGGATGACTTCATCTGAGTACCTTAAGCTTATGAATTACAAGGTTTCCATTACATAGATGAAAGCATATGGTAGTAAGCTCTAACAAATGGGCACCCTTAATTTATTAAATGTTGTTAAAATAAAAAATATTTGTTATCAAGTGACCCTGATTGCTCCACATTCAAGAATCTACAAACTCCTTTCCCAAGTTGCTACTAAACATTGATCAATATTTTCTGTTGCAAGATTGCAAATGTTCAAGGAGGAAATCAGATCTTGGGAACTGAACTCTGTAGTCTCCATTGTAAACATGGGCTCCTTTCTCCATTGTTGTTTGATTTGAGGCTCATTCCAAATGGAGACTGAGAAACTGAGATAGATGAGAGAGGAGTTACATTACAAAGATGGATGACTTCAGCTGAGTACCTGAAGCTTATTAGTTACAAGGTTTGTGTTACACAGATGAAGGCATTCACTAATAAGTTATAACAATAAGGCAACCTTAATTTGTTAAATGTCATCAAAATACAAAATATTTGTTATCAAGAGATCCTGATTGCTCTGCATTCAATAATCTACGAACTCCTTTCCCATTTTGCTTTGAAATATCGATTAATATTTTCTGTTGCAGTTGATTTTAATAATATTAATTTAGGACGGTATCGTTACAAATTACACATCCTCATCAAGCATGTTGGTCACTTGGACTAGTAAGTATCACTGAAATGCTAGAACCTAGGTCTTATGTCTTACGGTGCTGTATAACATCATTATAACAAGTTTTAGTTTGCTAAACTCGTACACTTAATGGAGAGGAGCAAGAGGCCTTAATATTCATAAATCTGAGGCCCATACATGTGTCCAGTATTGTGAAATTTCTTTGGCATAGGGACTTGCAAATCTACTTGGAGGTCTCTGTCCATCTAGGATATCAGGTTGGAGTTTTCAACGTGTCATCTGAGGGTATTTTACATGAGTTAATTAGTTGATGTATTTCTTTTTTATGTCGGCCAAGTAATTACTTAATATCTCCTTTTTTCTTGTAAAATTACTCTACATTCATTTTCCTATCATAGTACAAAGATTAAGTAGAGGGAAGTGTCCAATATGACAACGGGTTTCTTGGTACCAGAACAAGATCCTTTAGTAAAGACATCTCTTGGATAAATGGTTGTGTAAACAAAACATTTTGTCTGAAGTATGATTCAAATTGTTAGAGTGTGATGTTGACTTTATCAAATGTGGATGCAGGCACTGTCAAAATCATTGACAGAAAATGAATTATTTTACCTCAGATCACAGTTTAAACTTCTTGAACCCAACAAAGATGGAAAGATTTCCCTGGAAAACTTTAGATTGGTAAGGTCCATCAGACCTGATTATTATAATTTATTTTGTGCACGTCCAATTATTTTTTTGTTTGCTTTCATAAATGGATTGCAATTGGATCTTTTTATGGAGTTTCAGATCAGACTGCTGAGTGTGATTGAATGGTTCATGTGGTATTGTTAATCAGATATACAGTTCTTTTCTTTTGGATGTATCAGGCTTTAATGAGGAATGCGACTGACGCGATGAAGGAATCTAAGGTTCCTGATATTCTCAATTCGGTATGTTGCAAGGATGAGCTTTTGGATGTTTTTTTGCTTTGTTCTGTAGAATACTTGTGGTCTGTAATATATGTTACACTTTGTTGCTTGTTGCTTCAGCTCTAATTCTTTGATGCTGTCAATTGTGTTTTTTTAATTTCCTTTATAACTGGTGGAAATATTTGTGACTGAATATACATATGTGCATGGATTAGAAATCTATATAAAAGCTCATCTCACATTTCTTGCCTAAATGTTTTAGTATTTCCTGTTTCCTGTTTAATAATATTTAAGTTAAAAGGAAATGCTCTAACAAAAGTTTAAACCCTTAGTATCCTAAACATTGAATACAATAGTAAAAGACATTAAACAAATTGATATATATATGATAAATTTATTCCAGTATCTTCCTGCTGACACAATTCTAGAAACTATGTTTTTTAGTGTGCCTGGCCAGATGACAAGGCGTTGGTTAATCAAAAGAAATTATATTTGAGCCTGTCTATTTAGCTTCATAAGTGGAATCTCAATAGTCACTATAAAATTCCACCAGGCACTATTGAAAGTAATTGGATTTTGATGAAACTCCAATAATCGATATATAATGCGAGAGCTCTTATTGTGAGCAGGGATCAGAAGGTAAAATCTTTGTTCTCAAAGGATGTATTGCCTTGATATATGGTCATTGGTAATATTTAATATGTTTAGACAGATTTTTGGATGGAGGCATTCTAGGAGATATGGCAAAAATTTTAATTGTACTATTCTTTATGGATTTTATTACTTTTTTCATTCCATTTCCTAGCCTTTTTTTTTTGGTGTTGGGGGGGGGGGGGGGGTGTTTGGGAATTATTGATTGTCTTGCACTCTTGGCACTTGGATACTTATGCCCATTTCTAAGTTGCACGAAATGCCGAAACGTTTTGGAGTCTCAGAAATGGGAACAGTTAGAAATGCCACCTCCCAAAAATGGAAACGTCGGCCAAAACTTCAGCCGAAACCTCATATATGTATATTATATATATATATATAATAAATAAGTGAATATCACATTATTTTGCAAGAAAAAAGGGAATAAGACCCATACATGACAATTTAGAAGGAAAAACAAGTCTATATTAACTCTCATAGATGATTACATGATGGTCGAGTTTTGGGTATGAGTATGGCCCGAAACGCTAGGTTCCTAGAAGTTTTGTGCAACATAGGTCCATTTATATCTTTGTGGTCTGTAACAACGCAAAATTGCCAAAAATTGTTATAGAAACATTGTTGGATGATTGAGAGCAAAATGTCTTTTCATGACTTAGAAAGAGTTCACCAAACCTATATAGGATAGGTGCTAGGATTGGGTCCATCTTTCGTTTTGGACCCAGTGATGGAAACAAGGGTGAATAAAGGACAATGCCTTTGTATTATAAGCTATTGTGGATATTCCATTGGAACAATTCATCATAATAGATCTTACAAGTTTTTGCAATCTATTATTTATGATGCTTCACTTAAGATTCAATGTTAATGTATGAAACCACTTAAATAACTGAAATTATAATGCAAGAAGCTAACAATCAGCACATTATCTCCACATAGTGAACACAAGATGTGCCTTGGGAAAACCTATTATAGAGAAAACCCAACAAGAATTGTGATGCCTATGCTCAACTCTCTTCTTCTTAGTTATGGAATCTGAATACAAAGATAGACATACTTATTAGGTAGTTGCCATAGACGTTGTGGCCATTATAACTTTTATAGGATCTTCTACTTCCTTTGTCTTGGGTCAAAATCCCGTTGCCAAATGCAACACTCCATTATGGAACACTAACCATGAAATAAGAATGGAATCCCCTTCCTTTAACATGTCTTAATAGTTTACTGGGGTTAGGGTTAGGTTTTTCGCATGCCTTACTCCCAATTAATGTTAGGGTTTTGAACCCTCTAGAATCTTTATGAAGGTCCATGTGTGAGTAAGGTGGGTTGATGTGGCATATACTCAATGTTATGGTGGCCAATAGGATGGGTCAACTTGTTGGAGGTGTAACTTCTATAAATGAGCTATGATTGAGGTGGTATTTGCGTTGTTGGAAAGCTCTTGATACCTAGAACTTGCGAAGAGGCTATAACGTTGACCCAAAAAATGAGCTCTAAGAGGTTTTGGACCTCAATTCATTGAAGTGGGACTTGCCCCTAATAAATGTCCTACAAGGCAATAGTGGCAATTGCAGTTGAGAGCTGCTTGTTGCACATTTTTGGGACACTTTTATGCCAAGGAAATGATTAAACAATG
This sequence comes from Pinus taeda, assembly GCA_000404065.3. Taxonomy (NCBI): domain Eukaryota; kingdom Viridiplantae; phylum Streptophyta; class Pinopsida; order Pinales; family Pinaceae; genus Pinus; species Pinus taeda. The sequence goes on along the minus strand of APFE030631044.1, from coordinate 89,938 downwards.
TCATATAAATTGAGTTTGGCACTAGTCCTCTCTTGACTTGAATAATTTTCCATGTTGTGACCATGTTGCATAGGAGTAGATGCATGATAGATTGTTATGAAAGTTGCAAGATATAATCTCCTAAGAAGTTGCAATATATAATCTTTCATGCTAGTCTCATTGAACACAAAGCATTGTCCTTTAATATTCCATTATTGGATTGTTTTTAACAATAATGGATGTTCAAGGAGTTTAATTGTCAAGATTTGCATTGGTGCCTTAGTCTCCCTTTGCATCTATTCGTATTTCCATCTATGATGTTTGTGTTGAGCTTGGACACCTCATTATTATAGCTGGTTGTTGCTTTCCTTCTTTCCTTCATTTGTTCTAACATTACGTGATCATGCTCTTTCACGTACTTTCATGTACAAGTTGGTTTTGTTTGCTTTATGCTTTTAGAGTAGGTTTAGGTCATTGGCATTGGCCTAACTATTTGGGCATTTCCTTGGACATTAATATAATCTATTAATAATTTATCCCCCTCAACAAACAAACTTAAATGCGCCCCTTGGCCCCTAGTTGAATTATTTATTGATGCCCCTTACCCCTCTAAGAAATTAATATGTGTTAAGAGAAAACTGGCATGCTTGAAAGTCTCATGGTCTAAGGCAAATGAGGACTTAACTATAAAGTTTAGTAATACTTTCACACATATATACACTTTAGTTGTATACTCATTATATTAGCATGTAATTACCTTTGCATTAAAGGAGCAATGTTTGAGCCCCAACCTCCTAACTATAAAGATGTGGAAATTTGTATTATGGAGTCAATTTATGTGATTGGCCTCATTGATCTTGTGAGGGTTGGGTAGTTAAATTTTCTTAACTTTTTATTGTGTTTAAATTGATTTATTCAAGAGATAATGTAGTTGAGGTATTGTGGTACCATGTATGTATACATTTAAGAGGAAACACATTTTAGTCTCATCATGTTATGTATTTGTTTCAAAATTAATTAATGTATAATGTGCATGCACTCCTATAAACAAATAATGGAATTTGAGCCAAAAGAAGAAACATAGGTGTATGTAAAAACAAGAGTAATAGCAAGTTGATTGAACAATTATGAAAAATTTAATAGTACGATTTGTAATTAATTAGTCATTATAAGGATGATGTAGCTAGGGTATCTTAATTGGCAATGACAACTAGCAAATTCTACGGCAAAGGGTGGATAGTATGGAGAAAAAAGTTCAATATGATAACAACAACTGGTATAGTGATTAGTAAGGCAATGATGTGTATTAAGCTATAAGCCACTTGACACACAAGACACAAATTCGATGTTCGACACGAGGCACGTAGACCCCCCGAAACATGACACATAAGACACGTTATATATATATTTCAATGATTTCATATTACATAAATTCTCATTCATGATACAAACTCAGACATAGATCTAGATTCTACTTCATAAATTTCATAAGTTGTAACATTACGCATATATATTATAAATACAATTGTGACAGATTCATCAATGATCCAATAGGAGAAAGACAAGAAACTGCAATTCTCATTAAACCATCAAAATCAAAATGTGTTACATGGGTACAGAGTCTTGAGGACACTTGACTAGCAATGCCAATGGCAAATATAAATAGCAACTACAAAGTTGTAGGTAGCTCATTAATCATCATCATCAAAATCAACATCATTATCATGGTCACCATTCCTCTCCTCTGAATCCTTCTCCTCTGTATCCAATGTAATCTCTGCGTTTGTTGGTGTGGAGGATGAGCCCTCAAGAGTATCAATGTCCTAAAAAATGACAGGCTCTAGCGTTGGCCCGTTAGAATCCAAGTTGGCCAATGCCAACTCAACGTTGTTGTATAAACCCATATCATTAGGAAACACATCCCACATATTTGTCTTTCCCTTCAACTTGTCCTCCCTTTGCCTATAAATAAGATGAAGGTTGGTATGCGCAAAATCATTTTCTCTACCTTGGACTGCACAAGCCTGCTCTTCTCCACTCTAAATAAATTTCCATATGTGCTCCAATTCCCCTCGCAGTAGAGGGAACACTTGCAAACCTTAATGTGTTAAAATTGGCAACTAGGGCCAAACTCCATGTGGTGATCCTATTAATGGTAATTGATATTTTTCTTGGATCCCTCTCATTGAGAGGTTTAGGATTGATCTAAAGATCATCCGATTTTGATAAGTATTCATGGAGATGAATTTATTTGTGTTATGGGACAATTCGTCAAGGTCGGCCAGCGACCAAATAAACCCCTCATGTGCTCAATGTTTTAGTATAAAAGGAGATGACTTGAGAGTCATTTTACACAACTTCTCTCTTGATTTCTCTCCACTTGTCTTGGGTTTTAATGTGAGAGAAATCTAGGAGGAAGTAGCCCTAATAGAGCCCTAAGGAGGATGCCCTAACACAGTCCTAAAGAGAAGCCTTGACGCTGCCCTATGGAGAAGAGCTAGGGCTGCCCTATGGAGAAGCCCTAACGCTGCCCTTTGGAGAAGAGCTAGGGCTGCCCTATGGAGAAGCCCTAACGCTGACCTTTGGAGAAGCCCTAACATAACATATGAAGAGGTATAAGCAGTGAAGAAGGGCAACAATGTAAGCTCTCAACGCAGATTAGATAAGGGTCTCTACCCTAGATGGATGCCCTAGAACCTTAACACAGTGTATAGAAAAATGAAAGCTCTAACCGCAGCAAGAGAGGATGTATCTTAGACAACGTGGAGGAGACCCGAGTTCCTCAATGGAGGCCGAGTTACTTACTTGAGCAGTAGCCTATTTTTGGGTCACTTTGGTGGAGGCCTAGAGGCTGTCTTGGATGCCACAAACTGCTCTTGAGGGCCGAAGGCATGAGGAACTGTTTCGTGGGGATGTAAGCCCTCAAAATGGCTACCGCAACAAGGTATATGCTTGTTGTAGCAAGCTGCAGTCCCTTATACACCTACAAGTCTACGTTAAGGCCAAATAAGGAGGGCGTAAGGGCTAGTTGTGATTGTTGGGGTATAACAAGCCAACATGTGCTTTAGGAATGCTGGAGAAGGGTGATCATAGCCTTGGGACAAATGTTGTGAAGGATGTCCAAACAATTGTTAGAATACCCTTACTAGTCCAGCAATGTGGTAATCAGAGAATCCCTTAACAATGAAGTGATGAAAGTCCAACAACATGATATAATAAGATGTGACAACATTGTAATAAGGGTGCAACACAATGATGATGAATGTTGCAATAAGGTGCAACATGAGGGACAACAAGAAAGTAATGGACAACAAGCATGTAGGTACAACAAGCATGCAAAGGACAACAAGCATGCAAGGGACAACAAGCAAGGTACAACAAGTGTGCAAGGTATAGCAAGCAAACAATGGGACAACAAGCATGCAAGGTATAGCAAGCAAACAATGTGACAACAAGCATGGACAACATGGCTCAACCATGGCACATGGGACAGCCGTGCAACATTAGGTGCAACAGTCATGAGGTCCAGCATTGTGATGATGGGTGCAGCATGGTGAGGTGGCAACACGATGATAGGTAAAGGTGTCACCTTGGAGAATCAGTGGAAGCAACATGTCTTCAATTGATCTCATGTATCATCTTCTTAGAGATGATCTATGCCTTTATCTAGATAAGTCAAAGTGTTGATTTTTGTTGTAAATGTTGATCCAGGGTTCCCCACTTTGGGGTTTGTCCGTGGCTAGTGTCACATCTTGTGTCCTCTTGTCTTGGCTTGTCTTTTGCGATTTTTGTTATGTTCTATCTGCAATTTACTTTAATGCTGATGTGATTGCTAATCTAGAAAAGATATTGAGCTAATTGTGAAAATTGAAATAAATTGCTCTAAGCATAGAACATGCCTAAAATTAACAATGGTATCGGAGCTGAGGTGAAGACAAAGTCCAAGCAAGAGTGAAAGAGCAAATCACTAAAGGCAGTTGGGAAAGGACAAAAGGATCAATGGACTTTTCATCCCTTTTCAAATTCACCAAGGGTGAAGTCGAAGCAGAGAATATTATCAGAATGGTGTAGTGGAAGTTTCTGATGGCCTAAAGATCACTTCAATGGGAAGTCTGGATCTAAGGTCAGAAAGAAAGACAAATGCCTTGTTTGCAATAAGTTCGGCCATTAGGCAAAGGAGTGTCCGAATGGCAAGAAAACATCACTTGATGATGATAATAATCATTCCGATTCACCATGTGGTTAAAAAAAAACAATCATTCCAGACATTGTCAATGATCAGAGGAATGACAGGTAATGCAAGTCATCAAGGAAATGGCCGACTCTTCAGAGAAAACAAGGAACCCCAGGTATGAAGAATCGAATGTTGTTTTTGATAAAATAAAGAAGCATTATCTTGTATTGGTCCTCTCCTTCAGACTCTGTGGGAATCTGACTTATTGATTATAGTGCTTCAAGGCACTTCATTGGGTAGAAGGTTGCTCTCTCGAATTTGGTAAGAGATGGAAACAAGTGCGGGATTATACTTGGAGCCGATGCCACCTATCCTGAAAAGGGTGTAGGAAATGTTACCCCTCAATTGAATAAGGGTAACTCGATTCATTTACAGAATCTCTTTTATGTACTTGATCGCAAGAAGAACCTGGTGTCCATTTCGGCAATGGAAGTCAAAGGTTTTAGGTGGCATTCATCGATGGAAAGGTATGCGTTTGAAAATAGAATTTTCAAAGATGCTTTTTCTCATGGGTTCAGGGTTGGCAATTTGCATCAAGTTGCAGGATGGTCCATTAGGGATCATGTCAATTGACACATCTCATCTATAACACCAAAGGTCTACTTATGGGGCCCTACACGAGGTGAGTCAGATGGTGATAGGTATGCTTGAATTCAAGAAGAGCATGAAGGTACATGTTTGAGATGTACCGATTGAAAATCATACAAGGGGACCATTCCCCTTATGTAGCAAGTACAAAGGTTTGGAACAACCTGAGGTGTTTGAGATTCATGATCGGGAATCTCATGTATATAGGTGGAAGAAAGCCCTCTACGACTTCAAGCAAATCACCTTGGGCATAGTATGAGAGGATTGTTAACTGTCTGATGAAGCTGAGATTCACTAGGAGTGAAGCCGATCGAAACCTTTGCTTGAAGGTTGTGGATGATAGACCTCTCATACTGGCACCTTATGAGGACAACCTATTTCTGACAGGTGCAGACCCTCTCATTTGCAGAAGTAAGAGGGAGTTGGATTCTGGATGTGGAACAGTAAACTGCAAGCCTGTGACTACCTTGAGGATCGTAACTTTCAAGAAGTTATATGGTAGTGATGTCGGACCAGATTTGGGAAATGCCTCTTAGTTTCATAAACTCATTCGCATTGATGTTCTTGGTGAACTTCCGTCCGAACATATGTTTCGCAGTTAGCATGAAGAGCTCATATATGGTTGAGCCTCACTGGATTGGTGCCAAGAATCTTTTGAGATATCGTCGAGGCACAATTTCTCATGAATTGAGATACACTGTCGGAAATGTGACTCTGCATGAGTATTCGAATGTTGACTAGGCAGGCAGTGTGGAGGATCGCAAGAGCACTTTTGAGTGCTAGTTCTCTTTTGATTTTGTTTCGATATCATGGATGAGCAGGAAGCAGAAGTCGGTTGCTATAAGCACCGTCGAGACCGAATACATAGCTACGAGTATGATCTTGTATGAAGCTACCTAGTTGTGGAAGCTCTTCAGTGAGTTGTTTATACACATGATGGATACCATTGTGATCTTTTGTGTCAACTAGGGGCATATTCGATTGTTGAGGAATCATGTATTCTATGATTGCTCTAGCAAATAAACATCATATACTACCTTATCAGGGATATGGTATGTCGATGAGCGAGGAGGCTCCATCGCGTTGAGACTGATGTACAGGTCGTAGACATTTTGTCAAAGTCCCAGGGAAAGGGCAAATTTGTGACTTCCTGAATGACGTGGAGTTATTGAGAGACCCTCTTATGAGGGTCTTGCATGCGGCATGCATTGAGCTTTGGGAGCTCTGGGGGGCTTGGGGTACTATTGGAGCAACACGCGACCATAGGGCGACTCACCCTCCCCTAATGGTGCGTTGTGCATAGGGTGAATTGCTCAACCTTCCACTGTGATACTTCGAGGCGATTTAGGGACAGGATGTTTGGTTCTCTTGTTGAGGCATCCTACCCATGCAGTGTGGGACTCATGGGAAGTACCTCTCATATGATCAATGAGCAAGGAAATGGGGTTAGGGACCATAGTAGTACTATCGATGGATGCATCGTTGTATCTACCGTACTCTCTATGCTAGGATGACCTCCATTGATCTGGGATTAATATGAGTGGTTTGAGACACTCCCTTGTGATATTGATTTGGGATCAATAACACTTACTTCGGGTTAGTAAAGAATGGTATGAGACATTCTCAATCATTTCTTCTTCTTTATGGTTCAACAGAGTAGAGTAGAGCTCAACAGAGTGGAGTAGAGCTCAGTAGAGCAGAGCAGTGCAAGGCACTGATGGTAGAGATAGTACAGTTTGGCAGATGGATCAGCGGATGAAGTTCTCCCTAGTTGAGAGGGAATGTTAAAATTGTCAACTAGGGCCAAATTCCATGTGGGTCATCTTATTAATGGTAATTGATATTTTTCTTGGATCCCTCTCATTGAGAGGTGTAGGATTGATCTAAAGATCATCCGATTCTGATAAGTATTCCTGGAGATGAATTTATTTGTGTTATGGGACAATTCGTCAAGGTCGGCCAGCAACGAAATAAACCCCTCATGCGCACAATGTTTTAGTATAAAAGGAGATGACTTGAGAGTCATTTTACACACAACTTCTCTCTTGATTTCTCTCCATTTGTCTTGGGTTTTAGTGTGATCTAGGAGGAAGTAGCCCTAACACAATCCTAGGGAGGATGCCCTAACGCTGCCCTATGGAGAAGAGCTAACGTTGCCATATGGAGAAACCCTAACACTGCCCTATGAAAAAGCCCTAACATAACTTATGAAGAGGTATATGAAGTCAAGAAAGGCAGTAATGTAAGCCCTCAACGCAATACCCTAGATGGATGACCTAGACCCTTAATGCAGTCTATGGAAGAATGAAAGCTCTAACCGCATCAAGAGAGGAAGGATCTTAGACAGTGTGAAGGAGACTCGAGTTCCTCAATGGAGGCCGAGTTAATTATTGGAGCAGTAGCCTATTTTTGGGTCACTTTGGTGAAAGCCTAGAGGTTGTCTTGGATGCTGTAGACTACTCTTAAGGGCCGAAGGCATGAGGAGATCTTTCGTGGGGATGTAAGCCCTCAAAAAGGCTACTGTAGCAAAGGATATGCTCGCTATAGCAAGCTGCAGTCCCTTATACACCTACAAGTCTACGTTAAGGCTAAATAAGGAGGGCGTAAGGGCTAGTTGTGACTACTGGGGTATATCAAGCCAACGTGTGGTTTAGGAATATTAGAGAAGGGTGATCATAGCCTTGGGACAGATGTTGTGAAGGATGTCCAAGCAACTGTTAGAATACCCTTACAGTCCAACAATGTAGCAATTAGAGAATCCCCTAACAGTGAATTGATGTAAGGGCAACAACATGATATAATAAGGTGTGACAACATTGTAATAAGGGTGCAACACAGTGATGATGAATGTAGTAATAAGGTGCAACATGAGGGACAACAAGAAAGTAATGGACAACAAGCATGCAGGTACAACAAGCATGCAAGGGACATCAAGCAAGGGATAACAAGCATGCAGGTACAACAAGCATGCAGGGGACAACAAGCAAGGGACAACAAGCATGCAAGGTACAACAAGCATGCAAGGGACAACAAGCAAGGGACAACAAGCATGCAAGGTACACCAAGCATACAATGGGATAACAAGCATGGACAACATGGTTCAACCATGGCACATGGGACAACAATGTAGCATTAGGTGCAACAGTGATGAGGTCCAACATTGTGATGATGGGTGCAACATGGTATAACACAATGAGGTGTAGAATGATGACGAGATGCAATGTGATGATAGGTAAACGAGTCACCTTGGAGAATCAGTTGAAGCAACATGTCTTCAACTGATCTCATGTATCATCTTATTAGATATGATCTATGCTCTTATTTAGATAAGTCAAAGGGTCGACTTCTGTTGTAAATGTACTATCTCTCTCTCTCTGCTGAACTATTGAAGAGCATATAAGAAGAATTGATCAAGGGTTTCCCCACGTTGGGGTTTGTCCATGGCTAGCGCCACATCTTGTGACCTCTTGTATTGGCTTGTCTTCTGCGATTTATATTTATGTTCTATCTATAATTTACTTTAATGCTGATGTGATTGCTAATTTGGAAAAGATATTGAGCTAACTGTGAAAATTGAAATAAATTGCTCTAAGCATAGAACATACCTAAAATTAACATGAGGAAATTGGAATAGGAGGGACATCACCATTGGGGACGTTCTTCCCCTATTTTTGCCACTTCTCTGCTGCCCTTGATTGAGCCATGAATGCTGTAAAACAATAAAGAAAAAATGCACTAGCATGTAAACAAAATGTACAAGCAAACTGTTATAGCGAAAATGGGAAAAATGGAAGCAAAATGCACTTACAGGTTGCTGAATCACCTCCAAAATGCTCCTAAACCCTTCGCTACTCGCTCCCACACACCCATAGCAAGAGAGAGACACAAGAATGAAGCAAAAGTGGCCCAAATTGGGCTTTTAAAGATCCACAACATGCTTTTCTAGAGGGACAAGCGTCTCGAAATTAGGACATGCTAGCAAGGCAAATTCGATTCGCGTGCCCAATGAATCCCACGTGGTCGGACATACTCGAGCTGTGAATTAGACACTTGTCCCTTGAGAATTGTGTCTGACAAGTGGCATTTGGGACACGAGTGAGGGGGGGGGGGGACCAAAGATAGAGGTTTTATGGTCAATGGTTTGAAGCAGAGAAACTTTGAAAAATGAAGTTGGCCAGAAATTGGTACATAATGGTTTTGATAGCAAATGTATCAAATCAAATTGGTTGCTACTAAGTAGAAAAAATTCTACTACACCTCCAAGACAAGTTGGAGGTGTTAGAAGTTCTGGAGTATAACTTAGGGTTATTCTGTAGTGTTAGAAGGGATTACAAGTGTTGTGCAAGTGGATTTATCAACCAATCTTCAAGTTTTTCCCTACAACAATTCATTTTCTTCCTCATTTCATAGAATCATGGCTCAATCATCAAGGGCAATTGGAAAAAGCCAAATGAAAGAGAGGAATGCCCCCATTTATGTTGTCCTCCATTTTCATTAGGTCTTGTTAGTGCTTCATCTGCTAGTAGTGGGGCTGGAAATGTAGCTTCTATGTTGAAAAAACATTGTCTTAGCAAGACAAGAAGCTAAAGAGAAAAAGTTGTATGATTGAATTTTTATTACGATCATATAAGATTCTAAATGTTTTTAGTTTTAAATTCTAAAGAAATTGAACCTTTGTATTATTTCATTTTTGTATGTGTAATATACTAATTTGTGTGTTTGTGCGTGTAATGTGTCCTCTGTGTCCTCTATGTGGGGTCACCATGTCTTGTATCTAACACTTGTATTTGTGTGTCCTTTGTGTCTTGTGTCATTGTGTCATGTGACTTAGGTTCTATTGCATGTTACTTGATTAGCAAATCCTATCATTAATTACTATTTTGGATGGGCAAGAAGCCCTCACTTCAACATTTTTGTGTTTTTGGCTGTGAGGTATATGCTCATGTGCCTAATGAGAAGCGGTTGAAGTTAGATGGGAAGGTTGTGAAATATATCTTCATCACTTGTGACATTGGTGTGAAAGTGTTCAATCCTTGGGATCTTTTGGCTGGTAAAATTTTGTATAGATGGAATGCTATTTTTAGAGAAGACAATCCTCTTCCTCAGTGGTGTAGCTGGAAAGGGTCACACAAGATGGAAAAAATTGAACCAATAAATGAAGAAGATATTCATAGTGGACTAGATGAGGAAGAGGGCTCATAGAGTTTTGGAGAGAATGAATAAACTCAACTTAAAACTTAAAGGAGCTCCATTTAGGAAAGAAGGTAACTCGATAGGTGTAATTATAGTTTGTTTAATTTCAAATTTAAATTTCCCTTATTTGCTAACATCGATGAGCTTACAATTGTGAAAGAGGCAATGTAGATGGAAGATAAAGTAGTCTTGAAGATTGGCCATCGATGAAGAAATCGTTGCATTTTAGAGAATGATATATGGGACTAGGTTTTGTTGCTTGATGGACGAAAACCCATTGGATGTAAATAGGTATTCAAAATGATGGGTTTATATGGCAATGTTGAAAAGATATTTAGAACTGAACAAGAGTACTTTTGTATCACAATTTGTTGCCAAATCCTTATTTTGTGATGATAGGTGGAAGAATAAAAAAATAACATTACAGGATGATATGTTGGAGTCAGATATGGTAACATTACAAGATATTAACGATATCTCAAATGTACTCTATTGATATAAATAAAAATTATCATAAAAGATGCAATTTTTTTTTGATAAGGTTATTGAAGAAAAATTGAAGAATTTTCTTGCCTAAAAAATCATAGTAAAAAATGATCACAGATTAAAAAGTTGGGTGGAAAGAAATCGTTGGAAGACAAGTTAGAACCACTCATTTAGAAGGATGCATCAAGGACCTCAGATAAGACAATTCAAGTTGAGGAGATGGAAACAAATACAGATCCAATTAAAATCACACCTCAAGAAGATGCCAATCCAGTTGAAGCAAAAACCTATTCATATGTTTAAGTACAAACGATGGAATTTCCGAGTTAAGATCCAATGATCAACCAAGCAACATTAGTGTGTGAAGGAAATTGTATAGTGAAAGCAAACCAAGACAAGCATGGTAAGGGAAAAGAATGTTATAGGAACTCCTTATCAACACTCCAATTCATAAGAGCAAATATCTTAACCAGTCAATGAATCAATATCACTCGAGACAGAATTAATTGACTTTTATTTCGAAAAATGTTGATGTCAACGCAGTTAAGTCTCCTTATCGCAATTAATCGTGGACATGCACCATTCCACAAAGGATTAAATTAGGATGGTCAGATCCTTTTGTGATTTGACATTTTTGCCTAGCACCTGGATGAAGTTCATGTTGTCTTGTATCATCAACTATGATGGCTTAAAAAACAGAGAATTATGTGAAGACATTACTAGCGAGGGGATAGATGTGAAGCCTTTACATAAATATGTTTTGAAGACAAAGCATTTAAGGGGAAGGCAATATAATAGATATAAAAATAAAAATATCAATAAATAATAAATAATTATAACTAATAGGGGTATAATTATGAATAATGAAGGGAAATTTTTAGGACATGACTCTTAATGAAAGAGCTGTACCACCTACTCCTATATATGGGATCCTCATTTGTAATCCAATCTTAAGGTTTTCTCATACATTTATTCAACATATTATTTATTTATCATAAACGGAATTCTTTATTTCCAAGTATTTTGGATATTAAATTGGTGAGCCATATTGGTTGTCACAGATGCTTTTTTTATTGATAATTATCCCGACTAGATCCATCTTAAGCATGAGGCATGAAATTTTCAAATGTGTAATTTTTTAATTTTTTTTTGTAAGCTTTGTAGGACTACATCATCATCATGTCAAACTTCTCACCCCCATCAGGGGGATAGCACAAGATTTGAACGCAAGACTTTCGGTTCGGTGAGACTTCATTTCCACGGCCATTGCCAATTGAGCTATCCCAAGTGGACATAATTTTTTAATTATTTAATTCCATGTCATGTATAATTTATTTATATTAAATGATTAAAAAATTACACATTAAGAAATTTGATCGCTTTCAGTGATTGATAGATTCAATGTTAAGATGGATCTGGGCTGGTTTAATTTTTTTAGATGTTGTCACATACATATGTATGTATTTAGTTATTTATCTTTTTATTCAATTAATCTAATTATTTTGTTAATGTAATGTTATGTTAAGTAACAACATATCCCCAGTGAACAGTGAACATTGATGTTTAATGTGATACACAGTTATTGATACCTTGTTAAAGGATAGTCGATGTGGTTAAGTGGGAAAATTCTATATGATTAGGTTAGGAACTATAGCAGGATGGCGGCCCATATTCAAGATATAACCTATTTCTAAGTCAGTGCCTGAATGATCAACGTAGGTACCACTGAGTGCCTCAGTTGCAACCTGTGTTATTGTCTATTTCTGTGTCACTGATTGAAACATCTGTGTAGGTACTGCTAAGTGCCCTATCAGCAAGAAGGTATTTGGGTTAGTAGTTCTTTCTTTCTTTGTTGTTGAAATGAATGCTTAACCCAAGGAAGTTCCAAAATCTACTGAAAGCACGTGGAACTACCTGTTACAAAATGGGAGCTTGGAAATGCCAAGAGGAAGTATACATGTTAATTGAGAGCTCAGAGGAGAAAGCTTTATGGTGTCTGGAAAACCCCCAGCTTAGGATGAGTTTGGCCCGATATTAGCAATAAGAAAGATTATGCAAAATTATTTTGTCCATAGAAAGCTCTTAGTGCTGATTTTAGATATTTTAATGGATCTGCCTTCTGGGTTCTTGGACAACTTAGTAATATACTGAGGTTGCATTGCATGTGATGAGTGCCTGGGATGGTTGGGCTAGTTATAGATAATGAAAAAGTTTTTTGCTAGTTGATCCATGCCCCATGATAATTGTTGGTTGATCGATCAAATGTATCCTCATAATATCTGTTAGCAAGACAGGATTTGCAGACTATGCTCTCCAGGGTGATTGGCTGTAAGGAACATTGCTTTTACAGGTGTCCCTAACATCTTTTATTATCATGGCCAGAGGTGGTTGGCCTTATTTCTCACACACCTCTAGACAGAGTCCTTGTGCTCCCTTAGTCAAAGTTGTCCCACGACTGGTTTGTGATAGAGTGGTTGCTGCTTACTCCCATGATTAGGATATCTATTATCACAAAGTTTTCTCCTCTTTTAAGATTGTTAACCTTGAATGCCACGAGCACTTTTTTTTTGAGCTCTTGGCCTGCCACCTCCTTAAGTCCATTTACCACCTGTCTGAGTCGCCATGTAGAGTACAAATGACATTGTAATTCTCAATATTGATTAGGTAACTATGGTTGATGTGATTACAGGTTCCCCTTCTTGTTAAGGCACTGTTACAAGACCATTTTTCCGTCTTCTTTTCCACTCATGGTTTGGTTTGCTTGCTTGATCTCTCTGTCTTCTGCTCCAGCCTCTAGGGCTATGCATTATTTCATTGTTGAGGGTATCTTCACCCTGTAAAAGAAAAAACAAATGGCTAAGTAACAAATAAGAGTGGGTTCAAACGTGTAATAATTAACCCAAGATTGATATGACAAATCCATAGCTTAAAAATCTGAACAAAATCTTGCTGTTTCATAGTGTTAAATGGGCTATGTGCAAGAGGTCATATCCATTGGGAAACATTGCTGCTTTTAATATAATCTTCTTTCCTCGTGTATATTATTCATGTGTACCATAATTGATATGAAAATTCCACATCCGAGAAATCTCTTAATAAAACTCTATTGTTTTCGTAATGTTAAAGGGTCATGTGAGAGAGGTCATATCCATCACAGAACTTTGCTTTTTAGAACATGAGCATAGTCTCTTCTCCCGTATCTTTCATGGGTGAACTATAATTGATATTAAAAAACGGTTTTGTAGAAATCTCTTAACCAAGCTCAATTGTTATCATAATGTTAAAGGGTCATGTGGGAGGTGATTTATCCATTGGAAAACTTTGCTGCTGTAAATGTTTCATGTAAGCTATGCCACTTTCATTTAGATGTATTGTTGAGCATATAACCTAGATATAGGACTGATGCCAATTATGTCATCAGTATCGCAAGATAATGATGTTAGGAGAGGTTTCAATTGATTTCAAGATATAAAATGAAATAAAATAAAATTATGTTAGTGTCCATGAATACCATTGGAACTCTGAAGAACAGCAATTAACAAAGCAATAAAACTCGTAACTTAGATTAGGAAAGAGTAGACAATAAGAAAGTAGGGGGGTGAACCAGATGCCTAAACTCCAGATAGGAGTATACAAGATGTTTGAGTGGAGTGAGTTATGGGAAATTTAATTCGATTTCAGTTTCTTTGTTATTAAACTTTTTACCTAGCAAATGAACTAAACATCAATAAGGCTATGAAGAATAAGAGTGATTTTATTTAATTCACAGTTCTTATGGAGTCCAAGGCCTCTTTTTGGTGCCTCGTTCAGTTACAAGTTAGCTGTTCAGAAAAAAAATATTGGGTTTGAAAAATTTCATTGTGTTAAACTTTATACATAACGATAGTCCTGGTTGGGTCCGATGAAAGCAGGAATCATGACAGTCTGTCTATAGAACCTTAACATTTTGTGCCTTTATTTCTTTTCTTAAATATGTATCCTTCTTAGCTCTCTAGTCTATGATTGATGTTGTGTAATTGATTTCTAGCTTCGCTTCGAAGTGTTGACAAAGATTTCTGAATGATTTCTGTCATGTTTTCTAATTTCATGGCGTGTTTCTTTTCTTCTCTTGAGTTTCAATTGGATTGACTCTAAATATCTGGGGAGTGGGAAACTGTGCAGATGGAACATCTTGCTTCAAGAAGAATGGACTTTGAAGAGTTCTGTGCTGCTGCTATAAGTATATATCAGCTGGAAGCCCTTGACCGGTGGGAGCAGATTGCAAGCACTGCATATGAATTCTTTGAACAGGAGGGCAATAAGGTTATTTCTGTTGAGGAATTAGCTCGGGTATGTGCTACTATCCTGCAGCTGAAGTAACAATTTTTGTGATTATTTGAAGGAACTTGATCATAATTTTTTTTTTTTCTTTCAATCTTTGACAGGAAATGAACCTTGCACCTACTGCACATACGGTTCTACATGATTGGATCAGAAGCACTGATGGGAAACTAAGTTTTCATGGGTTTACAAAGTTTCTTCATGGTGTAACAGTGCGTTCAAGTACCAGGCCTCAATAAATGCTTCACAGGTTGTTTAATATTTGTCATTTATTTAATGTCATTGTCGGGGAGCGCTTAGTTCTATTAGTTAGCTGTATCTATGAGTAAATTTGGTGCAAGTTGAGGAATTCTGTTGAACTCTTATCTTGAAGAGCAGCCATGGTAGCTTCCTTGTAGACAACCTTCCTGGAGTTTTGTTTCATTGCACAACCTATACGTGAAAGTTTGATCGCCCTGGCAAGCTTCCTGGAATTGCCGTTTTTTTGATTCATTTCTTCCAGTGTATCTACTGATGTATGTATAAGCCTGTTTTCCATGATTGTCCAAGAAAACTGTGCCAAAGAGGGGCATTGATGATTTCAGAAAATACAACAAATGCAATCAGATGGCTCAGATTCTTTCTTTTTCCCCTGTGATGCCAATTTTAAATGCTGATGCATGTTCATACCCAATGATCTGCTAGCGGAGCAGATTTCTTCGTAACACGTGAATTTGGGATAAAATTAATGATCTCTATATATGTCTCTAAAGGTGAACTGGGAATGCCGTGGTTTAGAATGTGGTCATTCCCGGAGTCATTGTTATATTTATTGTGCAGCTTATTTGTCTGGTTAGCTTCCCTTTAGTTATACTACTTGCCATCAGTGGCAGTTTTCATAGTGCAACATTTTTTGCATAATAGCCTTGGTTGATGGATATTTATAACCGAAGACAGAAAATGTTATTTATGCTTGAGGGGAGCAGCCTGTAAAAGCTATTTGATCATCCAGATTGGTGTAATGTTCTTGATGGGGATGCATAAAGGGTAATGCAATTTCTCTCTGCATCTGATGGTAAGATGTTCTGTGCAAATAAACTTTTTCTGTCTCGCAGTTCTTGTTTACGTGTCTATTGCTTCCATTGAAATCTCAATGTTGTTGATATTACTGAAGACTTGCTGCTGGACTGTTAAAACTGAGATCATTGTTCAGGCATCACGGTTATTAGACGTCTGATGTTTTAGAACATTTCGGTCTCTCTATTTATGCTCTTAGTTTTAATAGTGATTTTTAATCCACATATGTTTCAAATATATTGGTGTCCAATGCAAGTTAATATGCCATAAAGTAAATAAAATAGCGGAGTTCTTTATTTACCCAAGTTCCGAGGAAAGCTTCTTTTCCTTTCAGATGGGCCAACATTTGTCAAGTATTAAACAAAGTCTTTCGGTTTTCGAACCAACAAGTGTGGTTCATCATCAAGTAATTTTACATCGCCTTTAGATTCTGAAAGGAATAACATGCAACCACACATAATTCTTTACATGACAGGTGAAACAAGGAGCACATAATTCTTTAGTGATTAATTCTGGCTTACGAATATTGAGTTTTCAAATAATATTAGATTGGGTTATCTACTAGGTCACATGTTATGCATATATTGGAGCCACAAGATAAAGCAATGATATCGGATATCAAAGATATCTTCTAATAAGTCGAGTATATAATGAGATTGAAGAATCTACCAATATACATATTACTGGGAGAGCATCTGTCGCCATTTTGAATGACTGTCTTGGTGGATGATTTTATAGAATGTGTCCGATAGAGTGGCAATAATTAAAGGTTCCGGTGTAATTCTTCCGATGTGATAGTTATTAAGATTATCTAACCTGAACTTGTGTTATATATGCTCTCCCATAAGTGCCTTTGCTTCCAGCGTGCAAGTCTTGTAAAGTAATTCCAATGTTAAGCCTCCAGGAACAGTACAAACACCTTGATATGCCCTTTGATGTGGTCTAATAATTCCAGTTGCATCTAATAATTTCATGTTTAACGTTCAATAGCTGATAACTGATTTATTGCTCTTCTTAAGCAGGCCAAGGCGTCATTTGCCTCTCTGTTTACTATTTTGAGTATGTTCCACCAAGACTCCGGGATGGGGGGACGCAGGTGAGTGGAGATGTGGGGTAGTATCCTAAAATTTTAGGAAATCCAAGGGGACGAGGGGATGTTGGGGTATATAATATATATATTTTTAAATATTATATTTATGCTTTCATTATATATATATATATATAAATTCATATTTGAAAGCACAAATACATTGATCCATGCATAATCGAATTAAATAATGAATTACACACATCATTCATACTCATTATTCATCCATAGACCACAAGATTCAATAATGGAATTCATTGACCCATGATGATCATTCATTATTCAGGAAGCTACATTGATTTGAAATTTAAATTCATCATTCATCATTCTAGAATCTAATTAGTATTAAGCAAGATAGACTAGTAAATACTGAAGTCTAAAGACCGTGATAGTAACTTGATATAATTCAAACTCAAAAATATAGTAACTTGATATAATTCAAACTCAAAAATAGGAAAGAGTGACGAGTCAAAGAATCATTTTGAGGTCATTAATAGACTAGTAAATACTGAAGTCTAAAGACCGTGATAGTAACTTGATATAATTCAAACTCAAAAATAGGAAAGAGTGACGAGTCAAAGAATCATTTTGAGGTCATTAATATCTGTCAAGGCTCAGAGGTTGAAACGGAAAATTAAAAATGGACAATGAGCATTGGGGGAGGAGAGGCAACAGTTGATTGGTAATTGAGATTGTATTGTATGATAAGCTGAGCAAAGGTAACCTTGGGAAGTCGAATGAGTGAGTTAGGTATTGCAAATTAGCTTAGGTCTTGATATTATTTATGTATTTTTCATTTTAGTTTTGGTTTTTTATTATTATTATTTTTTTAATAATTTAAATTTTTAGGGTTAGACAAAATTGAGGATTCCAGAAGAACTCCTTTTGGGAAAACACGTCCCCTGGACTGAGGAAACACCCCCCTTGTGTCTACCTATGTCTTCCCAAAAGGGAAACGTCCCCCCTTGTGTCCACCTATGTCTTCCCAAAAGGGGAAACGTCCCCCCTTGCGTCCACCTATGTCTTCCCAAAAGGGGGACATGGGGAAATGTTTCTCCAGGTGTCCCGTCATCCCAGGGGCATGAGAAGCGTGGGTTGCGTGGACCCCACCTTGGAGGATGCACCCCTGTGGAACATTGGTGTGGTTTGAAAATCAGATAGTTCTGTTTCTCGTATTGGCCGGTACCTGTACATGAATGTGAGATATTATACCATTATTGGGGTTAGAAGTAAGCAGGGATTTTGGACAACCATTTCTTCATTAGGCTTCACTGGTGGAGAAATGCTGTTTTCATTCCACATGGTGCAATGTATGAAAGTTCACACTAGTGAATTTTGGTAGAATCTGTCATTTTTACGATGATCACTTGGGGAGGCTAACATGACGATCCTTGAAAAATATCCTAAATCAAGATCGGATGTAAAACCGTGGAAGTTCAGGGTTTTCGAATTAGCTCTTGCTTTCAAGTTTGAGAAGTTTGTTGGACATATTTACTTTTTACAATGTTTTCATTTTAATTCGGAAACAAGGCATGTAACGTAAAACGAGTAATCTGAAATGCTTATTGAGGCATGTGTTTTGCTAGATTCTCTGTTAAAATCAAGCTGCGTTAATAACTCAATTTTTTTCCGGGGACATAATATTCATGGTGGCAAGATGTTCTTTCACTAACAACATATATGACAAAACGGATGCTAGGTGTATGATGCTTTATAATTATTATGTCTTTAATAATACATTATATATATATATATATTTTAATTTTCACAATACTGGTTAGGATTTTGTATTCTAAAAGGTTATGAATGGTGTAGTTTGAAATTTACGCTAGGGAGGGTTGACCCCAGAATCTTGAATTTTCTAGTTCTGTTTTCTCATGCAGAAAAAGGAAGAAAAGAAGAAAGTTTTTAGTTTTTATCGTCATATGCACTAATAATACTAACAGCAAATAAAATTTTTCTAACCTAAACAAGGCATCCACTTCTGGTTTACCATTGCAACCAGGTCTTCAAAATCAATAGCCTCAGCAACTGAGGCCATTGAATGTGCAGGTATGTCTTCAACAACCTACATGAGGTAAGTAACTATATCATACCAATTATATTAATTGTGTTTAGGGCTAACATTTTCATACTATTGTAATTACATTTTTAAAGGCCAAGTAATTTTTTTGGCATTGAGAAGAGCGAGGTGTTCTTACACAGCGGGGGATATTTCTGTGTATGTATGTTGGTATGTAGGCGATAACAATAAAATAAAAAGATTCTGGCATCTGACAGATAATTAAAATGAAACATAATTCATATTAACCTCGGTTCTCTCAAACATTGAAAGATTTGCACATTGGTTTGTTTGGGCCTCCCGTGGTTCAGTGTATGGGGAGTGATACGGTGGTAAGACTTTGTCTTTGTTAATAATCAGTAACATTGCTTCTTAACAGATACACATCGCATTGGTTTGTTTGGCCTCTCCCATGGTTTAGTTTAGTGAATGTGGGGCGATAGGCTGATAGACTTGTATTTGTTATTGACCCGTTAATGCCATATAGGAACCACTTTTTATTTGGCCCCCCATGGTTTAGTGAATGTGGGGGTGATAGGGTGATGGACTTGTATGTGCTATTAATCAGGTAATGCCATATAGGAGCCATTTTTTATTGTTTTTGGATGACATTGCTTCTTAATAAATACACATTGTAAAGAGATTGCTAAATCATTGTTTTGTTTCTAAATTTGTATTTGTTATTGACCAGTTAATGCCATATAGGAACCACTTTTTATTTGGCCCTCCCGTGGTTTAGTGAATGTGGGGGTGATAGGGTGATAGACATGTATGTGCTATTAATCAGATAATGCCATATAGGAGCCATCTTTTATTGTCATTGGATGACATTGCTTCTTAATAAATGCACATTGTAAAGGGATTGCTAAATCGTATGTATGTTTTTTGTTTTAATTTGTTTCTAAATTTATATTGGGTTTATATTCTTTAATGAATTAAAGATGTTCTTATATTTATAAGCATGAAAACACTGAAAAGATTATAAATATAAGTATGCAAGAAAATTAGATTTGAAAATTAGATGACCAAAATTAGAATATTAGGTTTTAAATATTAACAAAGATTAAATTTTAAACTACTAATAAATATTATAATTCTTATTGGTTATAGACCACTTCAATTTTCACACTTACATTCAAATGTGTACTTTTTCACAAAGTTGGCATGGAATTTAGAATTTTAATTTGTTTGAAAAGACACGGTGAATTAGATATTGGCATGGTGAAGAATTCATTAATACACTCTGACAACACATTGTTGTTTGTGCAATACAACTTGATATGATATTCATCTTTACTATTAATAACGTGTCAAATTTGCTCTCATAGATGCTTATAATTTGCTCTCATAGATGCCTAAAATCATAAGCATTATGGCAATTTTATTTGATGCTGAGTGAAATCAATAGATTTTAGGTATACTAATGAAGCATGTTTACAGAATGTAGGTATCTTTAGGTATAGTTATGAAGCATGTTTTCAGAATGTAGTATCTTTATTGTTTGAATGTATTTACTTTAGTTTTAAAAGCTGAACAAATTTATTCCAACGGTAATGAGATTTTTTTTGTAATTAATTTATTTTTTATTGTTAGAATATATTTACTTCAGTTTTAAAAGCTGAACAAATTTATTCTAATGGTAATTAGATTTTTTTATTGTAATTAATTTATTTTTTAATAAATATTTAGATATGTACCATAAGAACCCAAGATTGTACCATTTTTAAAAGCATTAGAAGATTAAATATAATTTCACCTATAGAGTTCATTGCACAAGATTGATTTAGTTAAGAAAATATAGACATGTTTAGATTGCTGATTTTAGGAATTTATTTTAGTTGATTTGTGAGTTTAATGCACAAGATTGATTTAGTTAAGAAAATATAGACATGTTTAGATTGCTGATTTTAGGAATTTATTTTAGTTGATTTGTGACCAGAGGAGCAAACAGAGTAATAATGCACTAGCATTCTACCGTTTAATTAGCAACAAAATAATAGCATATTATCTCATTTTTAGTCTTTGACTTTGTATCTAATGCACACAAAATAAAAATAAACACTCTACACCTTAGAAAGTTAGAGCCCATCCTTGAAGGAGATGCAATGTTTCAAAACTATTTACAGAACATGAAGGTCAAAATCCAAACATATAACTTCATAGAAAAAGGATGTGTGATAATAACACTAAGAGTTTCAAGGAAATGGAATTGGCCTCTTAGAGGCTTTGGAGATGCCTTGAACAAAAGTATTTTTTAGAGCATTGGGAGGCAACTTAGTTTCATAATTAGTTTGGCATATATATATATATATATAATATATATTATGTATATATTATATATATTATATATATATTATATATATAAGGTTTTAAAGAAGTTTTCAAATATGTTTATTTTCCCAGAATAAGCATTCTATATTTCATTTGAGTTGAAACATAAATGCATTTTGTGGATGCACATAACATTGATACATTCAATATTATGCTTTACCTCTGTGTGAAGACAAAAAACAAAGACATAAAAGTGACCAGTGTAATTTAAACAAAGGATTCATTATTATATATTTTCTTCATAGCTAAAAACTCCAACAATGTCCTTGATGTTTGCCCATATATGATTCAATTGTAAACAATGTTTTATGGCTCTTGTAGTACTTGCGTTGTTTTTAATGTCTCAAAATAAGAGAAAAAACTTAATTAAAAATGTGCAATGTCATTGCATAGATTTTTCATAGCTAAAAAGTTAGGTAATTAAAGAGTAATTTGAGCATTATACTCCCATGGCTTGCTTATGAAGTCAAAATTAGACAAAACTTGCCAATATCTGTTGTAGATGTACTTGTCATTTGAGGATATCGTCATTCTTGATTTCCTTCCAAATCCTTGTAGTGGGATCCAATGGTGGCACCTTGTATAGTTTGTTTGCTCATTAAGTTCTTTTTAAACAAATTCAAAGTAAATTGAATTAAACACATGCAAGGATGATTCAACTTCATATATTGCACCGAGTATGAGATTTATCATTCTTTGTTGATGCAATATATTAATAGATGGTTTATATTTTGTTCCTCTTATCTACTTAGAATAGCTCATTCCTATTCTCAACATAGGTCTTTTCTTGTAATTGGCAATCACATTAATATTTCAGTTCAATGGATATTTGATTTGCATAACATCTAACACCAACACTAAGGTTCTTCTGGTTTGTTTGATAAATACATTGGTTCTTTTGGTATCCTAGTTTTAGAGTGTAGCATTGGGGTTTTGAACTAAAGTTCCATTTCTTTAATTTGCACATAGATGTGTTTTAGATTGTCAACATAAGCTTTCCATCGTCTCTTCATGCACTTTTAGGCCTATTTCTTATGCTGCTAATCTTGCTACCATATGGATGGGGTCTTTATGGATGTCGCTTAAGCTAGATTATAAATTCCTTTTGTATGAAGTACGGTCATCACAACTTTTGGAAGCTTGAAGTTAATGAAAAAGATCATATTTTGTTTTTGGTTGATTGTAATCTCGTATAGTTGAGAGTTGGAACAAATTTATGAGGGGTAAAATGAGTTGGAGGAATTACAATTCTTGAACCATGCTTGAAATTTGTATATACAACAAACATTGAATCATCTTTGAATCAGATTTCAAATGTGTATTGGGGTGAGAAATGTGATCATTGGTTCACTTGTGAGGCTATATGTGTAATAAGGAGTGTAACATTGTATATAAACATAATATTTTATGAAGAAGTTTCAAAAATCAAATTTGTAGCAAGACCCTGAAAAATCATGAAATGCTAATGTGTGTATAAGGGATCATAAGAAAAATTATAAAGATTTGATGCCCATGAACTAATGAGATAATAGTATGTAGTATGTATATCACAGAAGTGGTTCATTGGAGGTTTGTAGCTACACATTCAAACACCTTTGTTCTAGTAAAAGATAATATGTTGAAAGGAGTTTCTGGAGATCATGATGTGCTTAAAATTGATTAGAGGACTAACAAACACTATATTTGGGATTAAATCATTGTGCTAATTTGTCCATTTATTCAAGAAATGACTAACATGTACAATATGAGAGAATGCAAGTGGTGTGCAATATCTAGAATGGATGATGATCATAGGAAATGACATCCACTCTTAATGGGGTACGACATTTTGAAACACTGAGGTGGGGTGCGGGAATGGGTGTGAATTAGTATTTCATTATTTTAAACTATTTTTATCTTTTCAAACATTTGATGCACATAACTTAGTGAATGTAGACACCAACCTATAGGATACACCAATCCCCCAATTGTGCATCAACTCAACAAACTGTAGGCACCAAATTACATATTCAAGTTGTTCCTTGGATCTGGCATCAATAACTTCTAGTCCTCAACAAATTCTTTAGTGAGTTGTCATCTAAACATGTAACCCTCATGTTCGCACCTTCAAGCTTGATCATAGCAACTTGGCCTATACACCTTAACCTTATGCTCTTCAACTAGGCTTCTTGACTTGGCTCCTTAGACTTGATCTCCTACATATTAGTGCTTTATAATTGGTCAAAAAAAGATCTTCCCATATGGCACTTCATCTTCCTCACTCTTGCAATTGATTGTTCAAATGTCATTGTTTAGGCTTATTATATGATCGACGAGAAGGCCTTCCTGCCCAACAACTTGTACTCAACCTCACAAATTTCTTTGTTACATAGGGCTTTTCAATACACTTGTAACCAAACAAGCCTTTACAACCTTGAAGGTTTTCTTCTTGCAACCTATCAACCACTCATCTTATGTAACCCACATGCGTATCATAAAAAGTGTCCATGATAGCCTTGTTCTTACTGCACCTCTATCCATAATAGGCTCATCCTTGTCATCACCTTAACATCATAACTACTTAAGCTAACAACTCCATTAACATTACTTTATCCAACTAGACCCGACCTTCCAAGCTCCTTGGAAAAATTCTCCAACTGAGCTATAAGCCACCTCAAAAATTTGACTAGAAGTTGTTCTATATTGGGTTGCAACTTCGACAACAAACCAAACTTGAACTCAACCTTAAAAACACCAGAAACAAACCTTCAAACCATACCTAAACTTGACCTTAAAATCTAGGATTCAACCTTCAAACTAGACATGAAGTCAACGTTTGAATACCATAATTTCCCCCTAGAACAGAGTTGAAACTTGACCTCAACAAGATTGAAGTTCGTCCTTCAATAAGGATGAAACTCGGCTTTTAGAACATCACTCCAACTTTCCTTTTTAGCCAACCCCAAAAACCTTCCCAAAGAAAGCCAAAAACCCTTCCCAGAAAACCTCTCTAACTTGGCTTCACTTCACTTGGTTCGTGAGTATGAACTTCATAACTGGTCCTTCGCTTGGTTAAACATACCTGAAATGGCTTGAGCAAGTGAGACTTAGGTTCCTCGATATAACGCCTATTTATAGTGCTTTTGACCCCCAAAAGCAGGGTCTACTTTCCCGCTGGCTGTACTGACTTGCGCACTGGTTAGGCTGAGTTGGCAAATTGTATGAATATTCAAAAAACCATTGGGAGTGCCATATACCGTTGGAAATGTCTTAGAATAAGCTTCCAACCATATATATTATGCTCCCATTTGAGCTAGGTAATTGGAGTAAATCTACCTTCAATGATAGTGTATCTAAATGGGGCATCAAAAATCCAAAAACATATTTCCATAAAGCTCAAAATATGCTATTTCACCATTTAACTTTCTCTTTCACTTGGATAGTCTTTGAAATCAATAACAACCATTTTCAAAACAACACTGACACATATTCTTCTTATCCATTTCCAAAAGGAAAGGTAGAATCTTATTAACTTGATAAAGTATCTTCACTTGATCCAATCATTATCGTATGATCCAAAGTATTAAAATTGTTTAAACATTCTATGGTGCAAGCTCTATAAATAATTTGGTCATAATGTGGAATGCTTGGCATCCATAATATCATTATGTGACCATCTAACAAAAGATTTTATTTGTTTTTAATTCTATTGAAATGAGCTTGTGTAGAAGAGGAGAAAGGGGTTGTCATGGTAGTTTATGCCAAATTGCTTGTGACAATTATGGGAAGTTTGAGGAGTTTTCAAGACCTACCCAAGCCAAGATGTCATTTGATAAAATATTTCCCACCATTGATAGAGAAGACGAAGGTGGAGTAAATATGCACTACAACCATGGATGTTACAAAAGATAAGACAAAATGAAGTTAACTATCTTTCCGTGAATGTTGTATATAAAAAAGACCATAATTGGTGAAGTTGTAAACACAATTCTAGTCAATAATTTAAGAAAGTACAACTTGCTACATGTCATGCCAGGAGGTAACTCCTCAAATGAGATTATATTTATTCATTTGGGCTATTCATAGTTATATACATGAGGGAGTGACTATCGAGTTTCATCTCCCGATGGCTCTTTCATTTTCTCTTATTAATTATTTACATTATTTACAATTGTTCACCCAATCCCGATGATTAGGTGTTAACATTCCCCCCCTTAATTTGAAGGGATGTTGGTGAGTCGAAGCATTGTTCTAAATCTTTTAAGCTTTTCTCTTCCAAGCGCTTTGGTGAAGATTTCTGCACTCTGCTTATTAGTGGAACAATGGCAAAGATGGATTGTTTTGGCCTCAACATGATGTCGAATCAGATGGTATTTTGTATCAATGTGCTTCGTTCGATCATGGAACTTTGGGTTCTTGGCTAACTTTATTGCAGAGGTATTGTCAATCATGAGTGGAGTCAAATATACTTATTTTACTTGCAAATCTTCCAAAATTTCCCTGAGCCACACAATTTCTTTTGTTGCCTCAGTGGCTGTCACATATTCTGCATCTGTTGTGGAATTTGCTGGAACTGATTGTTTGCGTGATCTCGAGGAGACAACTCCAGATCCAAGACTTGTAGCATAACCAGAAGTAGATATTCCAGTTTCTTTGTCTCCATCGAACTCTGAATCAGAGTATCCAATCAAGTTGAAGTCGCCCACCTGTGTATATTTGAGTCCAAATTCTTGAGTTCCCTTCAAGTACTTTAGAACTCTTTTTGCAGTAGACCAATGTCCCTCACAAGGCTTTTGCATAAACCTGGTGAGGATTCCAACAACAAATGAAATCTCTGGTCTGGTAGTAGTTAGGTATTTTAGACTTCCTACAAGTTGTCTATACTTTGTTGCATCCTCAAATTCTTTTCCTTCAATGGACGTGAGCTTTAAGTTTTGTTCCATTGGAGTAGTTAGAGGATTGCATTTAGCCATGCCAAACCTATTTAATATATCTCCAATGTACTTCTTTTGAGAAAGGAATATGGACTTCGGATGTTGATTTACTTCAATACCAAGATAGTAAGAACATAACCCAAATCAGTGTTTTTAAAACCTTTCCTCAATTCCTTCTTTATGAATGCAATGTAGCTCTCATTGTTCCATATCATCAAAAGGTCATCTACATATACCACAATATATACAACTTTTTTTCCAACTTTCTTGACAAAAAAACTTGCATCATCAAGATCATAATGTTTGAAATTAATTTTTAGAAGATGCTCAATTAGTTTTTCATACCAGGCTCGCGGTGCTTGTTTGAGGCCATACAAGGATTTCACAAGTTTGCATACTTTATGTTCATGTCCTTTCACAGCAAATCCTTCAGGCTGGGACATAAAAACATTTTCTTTTAGATCTCCATTCAAGAAAGCAGTTTTTACATCCATTTGATGGACTCTCCAATTGTTCTGAGCTACTAGGGAAAATAATGTTTAGATGGTAGCCCATTTTGCTGTGGGGGCAAAAGTCTCCTCATAATTGACCCTTTCCTTCTGTGCAAAACCTTTTGCCACAAGCCTGACTTTGTGCTTGTCAAGTGAGCCATCAACTTTATACTTGTCCTTGTAGACCCACTTGTAGCCAATTGGTTTGGTTCCCAATGGAGAATCAACCAGCTTCCAAGCGTCATTCTTTATCAAGGCATCATACTCCTCTTGCATCACTTCTTTCCATTCATAATGAGAAGCGACGTCTTTGAACGAAGTCGGTTCAAAATCCGTAGACAAATTCAATTCACAATCATAAGAAACATGCATATGAACAACTGAATCAGAGTCATCTACGTCACCTCCATTTTGCTGAGTTGAATTTCTAGTTCACATTTTTCCAACCTCATCAGGATGAACACTTTCAAGTGTCTTTGTCAACCACTTTGGGGGACCTTTCTGAGATGGTCCAGGCTTCTCAGTTGGTTGAGCTGGGACTGAATCAAGATTGAGTCTACCAATTCTGTAAATCACATCACTCAAAGTATCATTAGTTGTTGGAGTTTCATGCGGGGGAGAGAGTGCTTCAGAAGAAGATTCCACAGGTTGATCCAGTATAGTAATCCCCCCTTCAAGGTCTAGAATTTGATTATCAAATTCTTGAAATGATTTTGCATTTGTGAATATATCCAAGCAATCAAGTTGCTGCTCAACAACATTGTCAACTTTGGATGATTCAAGAAAGATTACATCTCTAGATACAACAAACTTTTTATTGACTTCATCATAGAAACGATATGCTTTGGAGGTGTTTGAATACCCCAGGAAGATACACTTGCAACTCCTTGCACCAAGTTTGTTTCTATGTACCTTTTGTATCAAGGCATAACAGGTGGAACCAAAGACCCTGAGATGCTTTACTGAATGTGCCCATACCACATTTCATAAGAGTCTTGTTTCTAATAGCATTAGATTGACATTTATTCTTTACATATATAGCACACAGAACTCCATTAGCCCAAAACATCAATTTTACATTCTTGAAAAACATCATGGAGCGCACCATATTTAAGATTGTTCTATTCATTCTTTCAGCTACTCCGTATACTTTGCACAATTGTTTGATGTTTGATCCCATATTGGTGAAGATAGTTTTCAAATTCATTTGAAGCGTATTCTTTTGCATTATCAATGCGCATATAGACTATGAGATTGTGCATCATTTTCAATCCATGTATGAAAGTTCTTGAATGTTTGAAAAGCATCAGATTTTTTCTTCAATAAATAAATCCAACACATTCTGGTGTGGTCATCAATAAATGTCATCATATATTTATGAAGGAACATGCATTGGACCACATAAATCTGAATGAATGAGTTCAAGTTTTCTATGTGCTCTGGAATGTGAATCATGAAAACACTGTTTGCTATGCTTTCCTAAAATGCAAGAATCACATTGCATAAGTTTCCTAGGAATTGTAGGCAAACTAGTAACACCGTTTTTCTTCAACAAGTAGAGGCTGTCATAGTTTAAGTGTCCAAATCTAGCATGCCATAATAAACTTGATGGAAATGTACCTTCATCATAATGAGAATTGTATGAGAAATTTTGTGCACAAGCAGAGGTGCCTTGCAGCTTGAAAATCCTTTCTTCTTCTATCCTCGTCATGACAAGTGAGTGATCTAATGCTTTTCTCACTTCAATCTTGCCATTAAACATATGAATGGAGTGCCTTCGTTGGCAGATGTGGACCAAGCACAACAAGTTTCTCCTCAGCTGTGGGAGATATAAAACATGATGCAGAAGAAAGTCTGGAAGACCAAGCAATTTAAGCTTGATTGTGCCAAGCCTTGATGGCTTGAGTTTTGATTTGTCTACAAAGTATACTGCTCCATCAACATTGTAAATAAATTCTTCAAAAAAAAATCTCTTCTAAAAGTCATGTGCCAAGTTTCTCTTGAATCAAGCAACCAATCATTTTTGAAGCAAGTGAAACATTAAATAAGTCTTCATTTACTCCAATATTAGAGTGTGCCACAAAATAGTGAGCAGATTCAAGTGCTTTACCTTTCTTTTTGTCATTAGTTTAACCTTTGGGTTGGTTTATTTCCTGCTCAATTTTGTCCCAAGGCAACTTGCATGTGGATGCATCATGTGATTCATCTCTATTGCAACATATGAAATGCAAATCTTACTTTTCACCTTGAGAGTGTCTGCCACCCCTGCCTCTGAAATTTCTTCTTCCTCTTCCTCTTCAAGAATCTTGAGCAAGATTCTTCTCTCTATGTGTAAGACACAGTCTCTTCAGAAGACTAAGGAGCTGTCTTCTTCCCAAAAGCTTTCTCTTTCAACAATTTTTTTTCATAAGGGAGTCAAAGGTAATTTCTTTGAGGTTTCCATTTGCTTGTAATGACTCAAGATAATTCGAGTAAGTGGGATAAAGTGCCTTGACAAAAGCTATTAGAGGAATGTCCAGTTCAACATTAGTGACTTTGATATCATGCATAATAGATTTTACTTTTGATGCAAGAGCAAGAGGATCATCATTTTGTAATTCAATTTTGAACAATTTAATCATGAGTTGGACAAATTCAAGTGCAAAGTGTGAGCCATAGAGTTCCTTCAATTTTTGTAAGGCTTCAAAAGCATTGAAAATGGCGAAATATGGCGAATCACCTCTTCATTTACTGATGCTGCAATCAAGGCATAAGCCTTGCCATTCTTATTTTCCCAAATGGCGAATTCCTTGTCTGAGGTAAGCTATTCTGGTTCTTTGTCTCCGTCTCCAAAACACACCCCTTTCCACAACTCATTAAAAATGAGTGTGTTTTATTTTTCGCGACCATTCTGGATAGTTCTCCTTGCCAGTTAGAACCACTCCCACAATAGATATCAATGAATGCATTTTAAAAATCTGTGTACTATAAAAAAATATACTTCTATTGCCAATGAAAAAAATTTCACCTCTAGTGTTAAAAAAATGTAGTTTTGGTGTGAAATTGGGAAAAAAAATCACTTTGATATATATTACATAGGTATTTTGTAGGGGAGGTGATATATTTGGTAGAGGGTGTATCTGGAGGAGGGTCAACGCATTTGTATGGAGGGGTAGCGCTGTGAATTTTTATAATAGGAGCAACGAGTGGATATCTGAGGAGCAATGTAGAGCATATATGGGAGTAGTGTACATCATATTGGGAGCAATGTGGAGTGGTATGAGCAACCAGAGGTCTAACAACGAAGGTTTGTGTATTGGAGAGGTCGAAGGTTTGGCAAGACTTAAGGGAGCAATACAGTGAAGAGAGGCCAGAGTAGGACCGATTAGTTAGGATTGCGAACCGATTGTCATTAGGAAGAAGGCTCCTAATGATGTAGCCAAGAAGGTCGAGAAGGATGTCAACGCTGCTCGTCGAACTAGAGGCCCCATTGAAACTATCAAGAAATTTAATGCAAGATCAAACAAAGCATCCTTGAGCAACACCACCTTGAACACCAAGAAGCTTGATGATGAGACATAAGTTCTCGCTTATGAAAGAGTTTCATCAGATTTGAAGAAAAACATAATGAAAGCACGTTTAGATAAAAAGTTAACACAAGTCCAACTTGTTGTGGTTATCGATGTTGTCAATCAGAACCACGCCTTAGCTTTTAAGCAATGTTTAGAAATCAGGAATGGAGACGCTGACTGGGAGCAGGGCACAAGCTGAGGATGAGTCTTGGGACCTGTGCAGGTATTCGATGGGTATACCAAGCGTTACACCAGATTATCATGCAGAGGGCAGAGAGCCTAGGACTGAAGAATATCTCAGATTGTAGGACAAATTTCTGAAAAATGGCAGACTGCAATGCCAAAAATAGCGCTGGCTCTGATACCATGTTAGGCTAGGAGGTAACTCCTCAAATGAGATTATATTTATTCATTTGGGCTGTTCATAGTTATATACATGAGGGAGTGACTGTTGAGTTTCATCTCCCGATGACTCTTCATTTTCTCTTATTAATTATTTACACTATTTATAATTGTTCACCCAATCCCTATGATTAGGTGTCAACACTACACTAAGTCTAATGTAGTGAAACCATTTTTTTAATGAAATGAAATTGAAGGTAGGAGTCATGTCATAATATTTGATGAACTAGTGATATAAAATTTGAGCATAGAGTAAATACTATTGTAGTAAAGCATAGAAGATACTAGAGCAAATACGATACCATACATCTTGTAATTTGATTTTGAACAATGTAAAATTGCCTAATAATATTACAACGTTCATGCAAAAGTGATAACTATGATGGGTGGAAAAAGAGATATAAATGGGCTCCTTACTAAGTGATAAAAAATGGATAACAACATAAGTTTTCATTTGTTTTGGTATTTGAGTGAAAAATTGCAACCATGGAATTGTAGGATTTATTTCAGGGATAGATCCTATTTTAGTGATATGGGGTCTTGAAACTTCCACATTGCATTTTGGGCCTTAAGCAAGTATTTTTGGGTCAAATCCTTGAGAATAAAGTTCCTAAATTGAGAGCTTTTCCATTAGAGAAACTTTGAGGTCTAAAATGAGTCTGCTAAGGAATATTATAAAATAACAGTGGAAATAATAAAATAAAATTTGTTTGCATCATCAAATTTTAGAAGGAAAAGAGAAAAAATCTTTTTTTTTTCAACTAATCTCCCTATAGTTTTACTCAAATTTGGGAGTATTAGTTGGATGCAAAATTTGATTCGTCATCCAAAGAGTACCCATGTTGCATAGTTTCGATGGACTTTGCTATATGAAAAATGAGAAATGCATGAAAAAATGTGACTGCAATCACATTTTTAATGTATTTCTCATTTTTCATATAGCAGAGTCCATCAAAAGTATGCAACAAGTTGGCATCATCATATTGAATCCTATTGGTTCTTATAATGTTGATTTTTGTTGTACATTTTTGTTTTGAGGCCCATTTTAGACCTCAAAATTTCTATAATGAATAGTCAATAAATCACCAAAGAGTTTATATTAAGATATTATGCCTCCCACAAGTTGACCAATGGTTTCACCACCATAGTACCAAGCGAATGCCATGTCAACTTCGATCATTCACACATGTGGAGCTAGTCACATGTGGACTTTCATGAAGATTTTAGAGGGTTCAAATCCCAAACCCAAATAAGCAGTTGACATTATAAGAATATAAGGCTTGCATGCATGATAAAATGACTATAGTGACTTAAAGGATATATTTTCTAGTTATTATTAGCGTTTAGGGTTTTGGGCAAATAAAATCTCTCGAACTCTGTATAAGAGGCAAATCTTATTGTAATGGTGTGGAGTATTTTCTTAATATATGTAGTTTTATTATGCGTATCTCCATCTCGACCCTATTTAGGGTTGCAACATCTAGTGATCTAGCTCATCTTTAAAACATGGTATTGGAGTAGGTCCATTATTTGACATAGCTAGACATCTAGTTTTGAAAGGTAAAGAGCTAGGTCAATGGAAGAGTATCATGGATTGGAGACGAGCCATCATTGTTAGTCAATGTGGATTAGGAATTGACCCATAGGAAAGTGATTAGTCTTGAAATCATGCCAAGTTGTTATTTATCATGTTTTCTATATTATGTTTCACTGAATAGAAGATATCCACCATTTGCATGAAAGAAAATACCAATGGATCACCTTTCTCCTTGATATATGAAGGGGACTACAATCACCTTTTTAAAGGAATTCATGTTGATATATGATGTAAATTGAAGACACTATATGATCATTGAAAGCTACCATACCTATTAGTTGCCAAGGGAGCCACCGTACCTTTATGAGTCCCATGAGTCATGAGCTTGTAGAAGTTGTCAGTTGAAGGAAGAGAACCTTATGAAATTGCTAGTTGCTAAATTGTACAACTACCACCATATAGGTATTTACAAAGGAAATTTGTTTGTAGTTTGTGGATCTTTATTGGTGTAGACTTATTATGATGTTAAATGAAAGCATCTATCATTATAGAGTTGACTTTTAATTTTTTCTTGAATCTTGATTTGGATATACATTCAATTGACTAAGCAAATTGAATAGCCAACTAACATTTTTTATTGAACTATTGGCGGATTTTTTCATTGGAGTTATGAACAACAATATGAAAGGATCACTACTAGGAGTGGTGGACATGGCCATTACCTTCTTGACATATGACTAAACGACAATATCTTCAACTCAATATCTAGCACTTTGAATATTCATTTTATTGTTTGGATTCCTTGTGAAAGAAGTTATCAAAAGAAAGCTTAAAGAATTAGTAATGTATCCATTATTGGAGATCCATTGAATATTGATATAGATGACAACCTGATCGAAGGGTTATCATTGTTTAACTTTTAAGGAGCCTACACTTTGAAGAGATGGGGCCATGTATTGGAGGATAGATCACTGCTTAATAGTTTGGAATGCTTTGGATAAGAGAATCTGTATCTCACTAGGGTTTCAAGACATGCATGTGGGGATCCATATTATGAGGGATATGATGCATTTCATGTGAAATGTCTAGTGATGATAGGAACTTGGCTTACAACTAGGAGGCTATACCTTTCAAAGGGGTCGAGAGCAACTTGATGGACTCTTACTAGCTCAAGAATTATTTTCAAAGATTTTTTTTTTTTTTGAAGAATGTTTGATTCTATTGTTAATTTTTAATAAATTTGTTTGCTGTCATTGTTTGTTTATTTCTAGTGAGTTTTGTTTTCAAATGAATAAATCAATAGAGGTCAAAATAACGATGAAATGGTGACATTGTCTTGAAAGAAATCAAAGGCCAAGTCCTTGTGATGGCACCATAAGGATTAAGAGAGGTTTTTAGAATATACAACTTACCTATGTAATAAATTCATTGTAATGAATTAGGCTAAATTACATGTTTTTTTGGTTATTATTAACATTTAGAGTTTTGGACAACTAAGACCTCTCAAACTCCATTTAAGAGAGGTGCATCCCATTGTAATAGTGTGAAGTCTTTCCTTAATATAATATTGTGTTATTGTGTGTGTTTCCATCACAAACCTATCTAGGGTTTTGGCATTTAGTGATATAACTCATCTTCATAACAAAGACATGAAAAATATATATCCAAAACATATTAATTATCAATGCATGTTAAATACTAAGTTGTAAGGAAATGAAGGGGTTTGATTCCCATTGTAGTGATTTAGTATTCAATAAGTGAGCAAATAAAAATAGTGTTATATTATGCATATAACAAAATACCTAGAATACTCTATAGAATTCACTAACAAATCATTGTTTTTTAAGCTCCATAATGAGTTCTTTTTTTGTATTTGATTTTCCATCTAAAAATAAAAGAGCAAGGCATAGGCGTCACTTTCTAGGTTGATTTTTCATATGGTACATTATTGTGTTCATTGTGTGGATGGTGTGGTTATTTTCTTACTGTAGTTTCTTTTTATATTCTTAGTTTATTTCAATATTTGAGTGTTACGCTTATAATATTACATTTTAATCATAAGTAAACACTACATATAGAGGATAACCTCACATTATTTTTTAGTAACTTGTAATATATGTCATGACAATATGTCAAGTAGAATATTCATAACAATTTATAGATTATTGAGAAATGTGTCTCAAGTGATAAAAAAAAGATAGATAGAGGATTTAGGATTGATGTAGCATTGGGAGGGTATGATTTAAATAAGGTTATGCGTTATTATAAAATCACAACTTTTTATGTTATAATTCAATGTAGTGATTCTTTTTTTTTTTTTTTTTTTTTTTTTTTTTTTTTTTTTTTTTATGTGTAAGGAAATTGAAGCTTGGAAGGTACTAAGATTGGATACACTAGTGATGAAAAATATGAGTAAAAAAGATACTAGTGTAGGTAAACTTGATGAAGTTATGAACTTCCTCCATGTTGAGATGTTGAAATTGAAGTCAAAGCAAGGCCCAACCATGGTCAAAGTCAGATCATTGAGAGGCTCACGGGAGAACCATTTCCACATATGTTCTATTTGGTTTAGTGAAGGATATTGCTGGGGTTCGTCCAGACATAAAAATACTTATATTTGGTGCAACATTAGATGTAGAGAAGTTCAATGATTACTTTGTTGCAATACCAATTTTCAAAATACCAGGGATGGAGACATACAAAGAAGAGTATAAGTGTGAATATGTACTATATTTATGAAATAAGGAATACATGAGTTCAACTTAACTAAAGTGCCCCCAAAGCCAAATGAAATAGGAAAGAAAATATACTTACTACTCGGTACGCTAGCCCATTATGTTTTCTGTTATGTATTATATTGTGCTGAGAAACAAGAACAAACTTGGAAGTGCTAGACTAAATGCACCACTAGATGAAAATATGATGTATTATGATAAGACTATGTTTGGAGGTATCCTGTTGAAATTCATTATACAAAATCACATGAAGGAGACTAATTAGAAGTTGCAATTGTTACTCTTTTACAAATTCATGTGACACAACCAACAAGAGAACTATTTTGAAATATATGACCAATGGAATGCTACTGCGAGAATAATTGAGGTGAACTTGATATATAAGGCTACAATGTTATGATGATTGATGAGACAAGGAAACCAATTTGACACCCCCCTTAAGGTAAAGCCTTAGGACAATTTTAAAGTTAGAACAAATATTAAAAATACACGTCGACTTGATGTAAGGTTCAAAGGCAAAATTAAAGGCTTGGAAAGGTTTAGAAAAATATCCATGCATAATTTATGAGAATTTTATAAGCAAACAGTCCAGTGATTTTGGAAAAAGTTTTGGTCACTCTATCCAACGAAGTTATCTAGGCATTAATTCTAAGCAACTCATGTAAGCCAAGAAATCATAAGCACATTGAATTGGTCTCTAGTATCCAAAGAAAATGCATTGCTCTTTATTGTGTCAATGCCAAAGTATTCCTCTGGAATATCTTGTAGTTCCAAGAATTGAACATATCAATGTTCTTTTCAGATAAACACATACTTCTGATAGATGATTTGTAGAGATAGAGTAGTGATGATTTTTCCTAGTGATGCATAGAAGCAAGGAATTCATAAGATTAAAGCACACATTGGTATTGAAGAATCTGAGCAGACAAAAATTTATGTGAACCTTATTGATCTAGTAATGACACACGATGTTCTTGGAAGAAGGGTATAGATGAAAGACAATTGTAAAGTCATGTTACAAAAGATAAGTTAAGGACAATTAAAGACAAGGCAAGTGTGGGATAGTTCATATGATTAGGTTTGAGGTAACAAACCTGAGGATTGCATTGTTGTTAAGAAGTTGTTGATGAAAAATCCCAAGTACAACTTGGACCTGTGTCGATGCTCTGCTAGGGGATTGGTGTCTCCTGTGGGTTGGTGTCCACAAATTCATCGAGTTGGTGCTTAATTGGGGGATCAGTTTCTTTCGTAGGTTGGCGCCTACACAATTTTCAGTTGGAGCTAATAAACTTGATTGTACTCTTTATATATTAAGAAAAAATGAAAGTAATATTATCCCAGTTATAAATCTTTTGTGTTCATGTGTTAAGTCTTATATGGTTAATGTTGTGATTTGTTGATGGTAAAAATTGGTTAATTGACTAAATACCGATTCACCCCCCATCTTAGTATTTCCAACAATTGGAACCAAAGTGGGTTCCTTCAGTCACAACTTGACAGCTAGAAGGAAGATCCCAGAAGAACAGATGGAAAAGTCAAGAAAACAATCCTCCAATTGTTCAAGGGAAGTTCCCTCCAATGTTATGTTGTCAAAGTATTCTAAAGTAATTGAAGAAAGTTTGTTTTTTCTAGCTCCTTTGTTTGATGGAACAAAATATGATTTGTGGAGAGCCAAAATTAGGCATTGTTTGATGAGTTTGGTTGAGAGGAATGGGAATTAGTTGTTATTGAAAGCACAAATACAAAGGAGTCAAAACAATATAATATAAGAGAAATGAAAGTTATCTTGAGTAGTTTATTAGATTATGTAAAAGTTAAAGTGGGTCAATGTTCTTCAGGCAAAAGTCCAGGTCTAGTGACTTGGAGGGGTTGACCAAAGGTCTAGGTGTGTCTCTTGTTGAACAAAAGAATTTCTCTATTGAAAAAGGTTTTTGGGTTTTTCCCCTTAGTGGGTTTTCCTAGGGTAAATCTTGTGTTTTTTTGTTTGATCCATTTTGATCTCTACTGTTCTACTATTATTGTATGGTTGAATTTATGAAGTATAATTACTTAATAATATATTGGAAAAACTAAAAGAAGATAAACATCATTAGAAGAAATGATCGATTTTTAGAAATAATGTGCTAGTATCTATTACACTTGAAAAATTAACCTAATCCAAGATAAAAATAAGTAAGGAATTTGAGAAGTTAGTTTAAAAGGTTTTTTAGTTTTTGGTTAGGGAATATTCGAAGCTGTTTTGAAGTCTTTGGAGCACATTTTAGAGGAGACGTGGGACAAATATTTGACCTAATTCGGCCATGTTAGAGCCACATTTTCAAGCTACTTCAAGCCTCAATATTGACCTATTTGTAGCCTCATATATCAGCCCTAAGGAAGCCTTAGTATCGACCTATTTGCAATCTCAAACTTCGACCTATGGGAAGCCTTAGTCTTGGGCTATTTGTAGCCTTAGACCTCGGCCTTGTGGAAGCCTAATTTTAGCCTATTTAAGTCTTAGTCCTTGACCCCTGTTGCAAATTTATTTTCGAACTTTGCAACCCTAGTCTCAACTTGTTTTGAAGTGGTTTTGGAGTAGTTTTGGAGCAACTTTGAAGCCCATCTTGGATCAATTTTGGAGCAAAACTCAACATTGTCTTAGGCCTATCTTAAAGGATAATTTTGGAATGTTTAAAGGATAAAAATATATATTTTCCCGACATTTCCTTTTGTGGAGGTCAAGTATAGGCAGGTTGGCTATAGTCAGAGTTGAGAGTGAAAATATGAAGATTGTATGGTGAAGTGACTATTGAAGACTAAAATAATAAATATAGATACAAAGTACAACTTGGAGCCTGAGTTGGTGTTCAGTTGGAGATTGGAGTCCCCGTGGGTTGGGGCCCATGAATTTTGCTAAGTTGGTGCTTAGCTAGGGGATTGCTATCTCGTGTGGGTTGGTTCCACGAATTCATTGAGTTGGTGCTCAATTGGGGGGTTGGTGTTTCCTATAGGATGGTGCCTATGAAAGTTGCGATTGGAGTTGATAAAATTGTTTTTACTCTTTATACATTAGTAAAAGTTGAAATTAATTTTCTCTCGGTTATAAATCTTCTTGTTCATGTGTTAAATCTTGAATGGTTAATGTTATGATTTATTGATGCTTAAAATTGGTTAATTGACTAAATATTGATTCACCCCCCTCTCAGTATTTCCAACAAGAGGAAATAGAAATGAGAGAAGAAATTTTGACAAGCCATATTAAGGAAAGATCTAATGATTTTAACAAGCTTGAAGTAGAATTTGGTCAACAAAAAAGAAGACACGAAGAAGAAGTCATCTCCCTGAAAACTCAACTAGAAGAAGCAAAGAGAATATAAGAAGTAATTGAGATCCAATTGATTGAGAAAAAATAATAATGTGAGAAGTTTGAAGAAGAGATGACCTTATTAAGAAATGACGTTAACAAGCAATGCAAGAATCTGAAGAGTTCTCAATCATTGGAT
Source organism: Pinus taeda (assembly GCA_000404065.3). NCBI lineage: Eukaryota > Viridiplantae > Streptophyta > Pinopsida > Pinales > Pinaceae > Pinus > Pinus taeda. The sequence goes on along the minus strand of APFE030631044.1, from coordinate 51,491 downwards.
GACATTCTCATTTTTCAGAGATCACCATTTGATAAAAGAGGACTTAGTTATACATGTGAATCTCCATGCAAAAAAGATAGAAGCTCCAAATCACTGAAGGTTAAAATTGAAGAAAATCTTGAAAGTAAAGTCATTGTCCTTCAAAATCCAAATCACAATGAAATCCATAAGAATGTTGCAAGTGCTACATTTTCAAGAAGTTATGTTGATATCCTTGAGGAATCTTCTCTCTATGAAAGTAACAATGAGAATCAATCAAGGACTAAACATCCTAAAAGGCAAAGCAATTTTAGGAAACCATCAAGGGAAGTCTTCTCATCTAGGTATCAAACCATATTCTTTGGACATTGTTTTTCATGTACTAATTCGAGCATAAGGCAAGAGACTATATGTCATACATCAAGAGCGATTATAGAAAAACAAGTCCTTATCAGTCTTCCATAAATAAGTTTGCAAGTTATAAAAACAAAGGGCCTATTGGCTACAATAGAAGTTATGATCGTTTGCTACATTGTTCATGTACAATATAGAATGTTGGACACGTAGCACATGATTGTAGAAGCAACATGATATAGTTTCCTAAGCATATCAAAGAAGAAAATATTCCTACTAGGAATAGAGAAAATTCCACCAAAGTTTGGAGAAGGAAACAAGAAGAGCCAAAGATAGAAGAACATAATTTGGTTGCTCAATGCACATATTGTTAAATTGTCTTCAAGATTGAGTGCTTCAAGGAAAATATGATTTGGCTGTGCAATATTGGAAGAAGTACAAAAGCAAGCAAAATTCTTGTGAAGATCACTATAGAGTTGATAGAAGCCACTACAAAACTGTGAAGATAAGTACAAACAAAAGATAATCCAACTGGTAAGATTATTCAGGCACATGTATTTGAAGAGGAATGTTACATATTTGAACAAATAGAAAAAGAAGAAGCTCTTATGAGAAAGAGAAATTAAAAAATTAACCTAATAAAGGCGAGAAGAAAAGTATGGCTCCTAAAGATATGGAGCAAAGGTCCGTTGATACGAAAGAGAAGATTATCAAGAAAAGTCCAACAACAAAATATTTAGGTGATTCCAAAAATTCAAAAGATATAAAAGATGTCCAAAAGACACGTGAAGAATTGAAAAGTAAAGAAAAAAGTAAGAAAGTCAAGCAAGAAGTAGCCCAACCTGTTTTTTCTAAAGGAATTGGTGGAAAGTGATGAGAAAAGGAATCTACAAGTGAAGATGATAAAGGAAGGTCTCCCAAATCTCCTAGTGTTTCCTCCTCTCAAGAACCAGAGAATTTTGATGTTCTTGATCAAGATTTCCATGACTTTGACAAAAATTGAACAGAAAATGACATTGCGAGTGGGAAATCTGGGGCTATATATGATAATATAGAAGGAATGCCTTGATTTTACCTTCAGATCAAGCAGGTTATTTTCACAGAGCCTTTAAAATTTCAAATAACATGGTTAGAGTGGTGTCCAAATAATAAGAAACAAAAGGAGTGAGAGGATGAAAACTTACTTGTTTCTCGTGGAATTTTTAAAAAGGGCAAAAATTGATACTATTGAAGGAGTGCACATATTTTCCCACATAGTGAAGTGGGAGAAAGTCAAGCATAAAGGGCATTTTAATATTTACCACGGGGAATATGATGCGTGGGCCATTTATAAAGATTTTCATATAGGATGTAAATATCTAGAAGATGGTGATCTTGAGTTTGAATATGAGATGGTGGAAATCCTGCCAAATTTCTCTGAAAAATCAGGCTTCAAAGTTAGTTTTAAAAATCAGGTGCAACATGGGGCTGAGCGTATCATTCATATTCCTCCAAATAAGAGTCTAATGTTTTCTCATCAAGTTCCTACTCATAGAATGAACAAAATTCAAGGTAATGACATTCTTGGGAGCTTGACTCCACATCTATACCTCCTAAATTGTTTTGTGTAGCGACAACAAAAAGTAATACAAGATGGAAAATTCTTGCCCTCGATTCATTGCTTACCTATTAAGGCTTGAATGAAGAATGCACACTATCATAACTTTTGTTAGAATGATTAGAGTCCGTAGCATCTGCCCAGGGAACTATAACACAAGTTACTAGAGCATCTCTTAAATTCCTTTGGCAGATAATTGTGCCAAGATGATTTCCATAATAATAGCCAATGTATGGGAAGTATTTTCACTTGAATGGAAAAGATAATTGAGGGATGATCCTTACCATCAATTCATAATTCAAATATAACCTTTCTCTCCACACGAGTTATGAAAAATTCAATATATTAACATTTTTTGACATTTTGAGATGGGTGGTCATTAACTTATGCTTTTGTCTAGATCTCTAAAAAAAACAATAGAGAGTGGCCATCTTGTACAATATTATTTGTGGCTTATTTATCATGCATAACAAAAGGAGATAATATAGATAGGGGGAGCACGTGTCAAGAAGTATTGTAAGATGCAGTCAAAGGGAGAAATAGTGTCAAATAGAGCATCCCATTTTCCAATGAGGTCAAAGGGGGAGAGAATTATGAAAGGGTGAAATTGCAAGAATATTTCCATTAATGAAAAACAGGGAGATTGTTGAGATGCTGCCATTAATGTTAAAGTAAGGCCCAACCATGGTAAAAGCCAAACATGGTCAAAGTCAGATGGTTGAGAGGCCCACGAGAGAACCCTTTCCAAAGATGTTATATTTGGTTTAGTAAAGGATATTTCTAGGTTTCTCTCATATATAAACTACTTATATCGAGTGAAATATTAGATGTAGAGAAGTTCAGTGAACACGAATTTTCAAAATACTAAGGATGGAGACATATAAAGAAGAGTATGTTTGAGTATGAAGATATATTGTCTCTAATGAAAGAAGGAATTCATGAGTTCAAATTAACTAAAATGGTACCAAAGCTAAATGAAACAGGAAAGGAAAGATACTCTTTATTTGTACGCTAGTCCATTATGTTTTATGTTCTGTATTGTATTACGCTAAGAAACAAGAGCAAGTTGGAAGTGCCACACTGAACACACCACCAGATAACAATATGATGTATTATGATAAGAATATGTTCAAAGATATCGTGTTGAAATTCATTATACAAAATGACTTAAAGCAGACTACTTAGAAGCTGTAATTATTACTTTTTTACAGATTCATGTGACACAACCAGCAGGAGAACTATTTTGAAATAGATGACGAATGGAATGTTACAGTGAGAATTATTGAGGTGTAACTAATTTAGTAGGCTGCAATGTTATGATGAGTAGGCTACAATGTTATTATAGATTATGCTATACAAAAAAAACACCTTTAGTATTTTTAGAGATAAGGTCAAGGAAGTATCTGAGTTTGAAAACTAGGAAGAATAAGATAAAATTGAAAATAATGTATTAGAAGAAGAGAAGTGGGAAAATAGGGAAGAAGAAAGGAAATTCAAGGTGAAGGCCATATTGTTTCTTATATTTTGATGGAGATATAATATCTTATAGTTATTGTTATAATCAATGAATATATGTGATTAGGTGATCAATTTTAAGTTCAAAAATAAAAGTGCCCATAACTTCTTGACACTGGCACCAAATCAAAGAGCTCTCCGATCTAAATCCAACACAACTTGAATCGATCAAAACCAATATCGTATGCTCTCGATATTGCATTCTGTTCGTTTTCCCAAACGGGTAAAAAATTTGTAGATTGATTGCAAGTTCGCTGACTGTGTAGTCCATACTCTTATTGGGCAGGGTGACTGGACATGTTGAATGGGTTTCTCAGACCAATGGTAGGTTGCCACTTGTCCTCCTTGGATTGGTTCAAATTTTACTGTGTTCTAATTAGTGGTTTGATGGCCAATGAGTGGGAACCTTGTGGGCCAATGGTGGGCAACCACGTTGCCTCCCAATGGTTGACCAAAATTATGATTATGGGCTGAATAGACCCCCACAGGAATCAAACACGGGACCTCCAAGCCAACAGTTCAACGACTTACCACTATGGCCGCATTATGGTTCTTAACCATATGGTTCATAACCATATGGTTTAAAACCCATATTTAAGTTATATGTATGTGCAATTTGGGGGAAGGGACCAGGGCTAAGCCCTAGCCCCCGACCACCCCATGCCCATGATAACACAAGTAGGGGAGCCAAGAGCTAGGGCTTAGCGTCGACCCGAGGTCCTAATGCCCACAAAAACACACTATCGGACCATAAGTTTCATACCTAGAGCTAATGTGGAGGATGGAGAAAGGGACCTGGCCCCAGGTCATGGCCACAACCATAAAACCCTTGGTAGAGGCTACAAGGAGCTAGGCGGAAGGCGCTTACAAAGGGGGCCAACCCTAGGTCTTGTACGACCCAATATGGCCCAACGTGAAGTGCAAAGGGGCTTGGAAGGAAGGGCAGGTGGTTAGCCCGACCTTAGGTCCTGTGGCACCCCATATAACCATATGCCAAATTTTAAGTGCTTAATCGGCAAGGGCGGGCATTAAGGCCCAAACCTCGGCCTTATGTGCCCATATAACCTGAATTTTCGATCTCCATGGGTTAGAGGCTGAATTAAAGTTCCAACAAAATGCACTAGTGGAGGGGTTGAATTGTTGCTCCATTAGCGATTTTCGAGGCGGATTTGTATGACAGTTAGCCAAAAGGGTGAATTTGTAGGATGGTTAATAGTCAAGTTCATGAGAGAGCTTGGAAGCTCATAATTTTTTGAGTTTTTATCCAAATTGAGCTCAGAAAGAGGCTAATTAGGGGTTTTTGGATGTTATGAATCCATTGGTAACATCTAATTTCTGATTTGAGCACATCTACAAAGTCTTTTTGCAGGTTGATACTAAAGATGTATGGATCAGTCAGGGTTTGGAAGCAGTTTTGGGAGGTATTTGGGCATGGAGAAGACCTTTTAGGGGTATTCTCACTTCCATAAGGTTACTACAGTAGCTATAAACAATAAGGTTCAACTCAGGTTCAACTTCCCTTAACATGAAGTTTTGATTATGTGCTTCAATGTGGAATTGAAGGGTTCACATGTTGTTTTTAGCTCATTTCAATTGAAGTATGTCATCTTTGTAGGAGATGTTTTGAGTTACTGCTATTGTGAGATTTATTTGTAGGAGAGCATTACCTTGTAAGGGTAATAGCCACATATTTACCCGCAACAAATGTTTATGTACTTCTTTTTGATACTGAGTATATTAGTGGTCTAGTCATGTTGACAGGCCCAAAGATGTAGCCCAAGAGGGGTGAAATATGTTAATAAACCTTTGTCTTGCTCTTCTTTATGCCCACATAGATTATGTGTTGTTATGTTAATTATTTTAAGTTACATATGAAGGCTAATTCATGATTTGAAGAGATATTGGAAACTTGTTTGATTTAAGACCTAGTTTTACCTTGCAAAGTGTCGACACTGTCCTAATTTTTGTTTTATTTGATTTTGGAAAAGAGGAAGAAATCACCTAATCCAATTTTAGATCAATATGGATGTAATGTGAAGATTCAAATGAGCTATACATTTATTTTTTTGGTTATTTTGTTGGCTAGAAGTAAAGCTATGGGATCTTGATGCTAAGTGAATAAATGTTTTCTTTTGTTTGCACTTTGTACATTGAAGTGTAAAATTCATGTTGGAGATAGTTATGGAAGCTCATGTTGGGGACAATTTACATATGATATTAAATTATGTGAGTTTCCTCCATCCTTCTTTTGTGGGATGATCTCCATATAATTCATAGTCTTTCTATGGATATATTCCACCCACTTATTGGGATGCATTGACATTTATTTGGTAGGTACCTTATGATTCTTCACATTAAAGTCTGCAGGGTATAAGCTTATTCACTTGAAGTAAATCATTGACATTATAGGGATTTGTAGTCTTCAAGATGATTTCTCATGTTTGGTTTATTTTATAAGAGCTTAAAAATATTTTATTAGTTAATAAAAATGACATGAATTAATCAATAATAATTTATTATTATTGAAATATTGAGTAAGATTATGTTACGAGTTTAAAATAACTTATCAATGATTAATTATTTTTCTTTAATTAATAAAAATTATCATGTATTTAATTAATAATAATTTGTTATCATTAAGAAATATTTAATAAGTAATACTTGTTGAGAAATCTAGGGCATATCAATTAAGTGACTTCTCTTCTATTAGTAACTGCTTGTGAATGCTTTGTACTTCTTTAGATAAGGATCTTCTTTTACTTAGGTTATTAGTGTTCTTCTTCGTCAAACAAATACCAATGCATAAACCATAAAGAAACAAGAGACACAGAATATAGGCCATTAGCCAGGGCCAAAACCTCTTCCACTTGAGAGGAAAACCCAAACACATTCTTCTTCTTATAGAGATTCCAATTGACGAATACCAAGACCAAGGCCCTTGATCTATTTTCCACTACAAGACCAAGACACAAGATCCTTATTCAACGATAAGCAACCTTATATTTCTTCCTCCTTCTTGACTTCTTCTACAACCTTGACTTTCTTCTGCTTTAGAAATTCGACCTTCTTGAATTAGGTGCACAATATTTGTCATTATTTCAGAATCTTCTTGACTAGCCCTTCTTCCACTTCATCTCCCTAGGAGGACTTCACTTCTCCTCAGATTCCACCGCTGCAACAAACTTCTCCTCGACCTTCACTACTATAACAAACTTCTCCTCGGCCTTCACTGTTGCAACATACTTCTCCTCGTCCTTCATTGTTGCAACAGACTTATAACACATATATAGGTTTTCTGCCCTTAAAATAGTCCCAATAAATACGCTAAGAACCTCACTCTTCTTTCTTCTTTACTTCGTAAGTTGGGATGATTCTCCTTTTACCCTTTTCACACTTCTATTTCAGATCACTGTTCCACCGAAATTTTGTCTTAGAGGTGATCCGAGCAGCCTTATTTATAGTTGTTTCCTCCTTAAATAAGCCAACATGACTACAAGCTAGGTTAGCGTGTCATTTTATGGAGATATAATTAACCTTCTTGAAGCCGACTTGAGGATGATACTTTGCTTGGTCTTGGAGGGCCTTCCTATACATTTAATGACTCATAAAAAAGTGTAATATGCCCAAGAAGTGTCCTTCATACATGATATAGACTCAATTTGACTTTTATGACTAGATGACAAATCCTAAAGGCTCACAATGGGAGCAATCACTAAAATAAAATTTCTTGCTCATGAAACCCATGAGACAAGCATTATAATAATTTTATTTTTCTTCTTTTCATCAATTACATAAAATCATAATTACATATGTCATTATGAAGACCGAACCTAGTTACACTTTTCAACACTCCCTCTTAACTAGGGAGGTATTCATAATGGTACTTGGTCCTTCTCAATTTGAAGAATTTCTCATAATAAGAGTTGGATTGGTAACCCATCTGTTTAGCATCATATCGACCAGAATTGTCACATAGCAAGGCCTTGACTAACAACTCTATGTCTCCATGAGATCTGAACACAATGCTAGCGAGACCAATGATGTATAGACACCCTCATCATTGTCTCACTTGGAACATACCCCACTCAGGTTCTCAAAGTGTGTTCCACCAGGACTATTCTTATCTTGGATTTCCAGTCCTCAAAGAATATTGGTCCTCTACGACTACTCTTATCTTGGATGCCCTAACTAATCCTCAAAGAGTATCGAATGCTAAATGTTTAGCTAATCCTCCATTATTTCTTACTAAGTGAAGACAAGAATGATGTGCCTATCTCTCCCTCTTAATTAGGGAGGACATATCTATTCCAATAAAGGAATGTACTAATTCATATGGAAGGAATGTACCTAAGCTCCCTCTTGGAATAGGAATTTCCAAGTTTCTTCCAAGTAAGAAACTTTTTTTTCCTGGAAAGAAAAATCGTAATTTTTATTATCAAGAAAATTACATGTTGTAAATGCCCTTGGCATATGCAATATGTTGACCATGGTCAGCTGAAAAAGTTTTCGCAGAAATTGTAGTAAAATTTACAAAAATCCCCTGCTCGGGCATACAAATATACGTTCATTTACATAAATATTTACATATCCATGAAGTTGTGCAAAATTTTTAACAAAAAAGCGCTGTAACTAGGGCCCGTTTTCCCTCTGCAAAAATTGGTCTATATACACTATATTGTAGTATTGATAAACCTGTGATTGAGTGTGCTCTCTGATCAACCATTCTCATTGAGGATGATTCATTACCTCTTTCGATAACCTGTCCGTGGTTTCATTACGTTCCATGAAGTAGGAGCAGCTTTCGCCGCAAATCTGGATCTGATCTTAGGAGGAGATGGAAGCGGCTTCTAGGAGGCACTGGAGGTTTGAACAATGTTCCCAACATCTTCCTTTGTGCGATTCGGATCTAAGGGTAGCACATCCACCATCGGCTCTTCTGATAGTTTATGCATCGAAACCTTAGTTGCTGTAGATGAAGGTGTGAGCAGAGGACAATCTTTGAAGAGGTGTTCAACCTTGTGGCAGTGTTTGCACTGTAAAGGCACACCTTCATAGTCAAGGTTTTGCTTGTGAGCGAAATGTCGCCAGAGCAGGGTGATCTTCTCCTCTAGCCTGGCCCTAGTATCCAAATGCACCAATATTCCGGCCATAATCATGATCCTGGTCGACTCGAAGGATTGATCATGATCCAAGTATGAACCCAGGGCATCCCCAATATGCTTGAAAATGGTAAGGGTCTAGTATTGCAGTGGGAGACCCAGCAGCCGAACCTAGATAGGACCCGCCCCCAACTGTTCTCTCTCGGGAACGAACAATAGATCCCATCGCTTCAGCAATACTGGCACCATTTCAATGTGCCAAAACCTGGATAGGATGCAATTCATGTATTCCTCCTTGTGGAATCAAAGGGAAAACCATCCCCTTGCTAGAACGTGGATGATGGGTAGATATTTTAGGAGGGAGCCCTAGAGTTCCTATGTCCAGAGTTGCATCCATTCTACAGTGTAATTTCTCCCTCGAACGTGTCCAACCAGAACCTTCTTGGCGATATTGTCCACTTCCCCCATCGTGAGATCCTCGCCTAGGGAAAGATTTATGTCTCTGTCTCTAGCCCTAAGACACCTGCCCTTTTTTTTTCTTGTTTGAGCATCTGGGCGTCGGGTAGTCCTTTAGCAATACTTGGATTCCTTGGTTCACTATCTGCGGGGTGGATGGGGTAGATTTGGGGGTAGAGATCAGGGAGCTAAAGTATCCGAAGCAGATGGGGGTGCTAGGGTTAGGGTTAGAAATGAAGGGGTTAGAAGGGACACTAGGGGGATGAGGGTTAGTGGGGAGGGTTTCAGAGATGGGCGAAAAACTAGGCGGGGTGGAGACGTGTGGTAACTGTGGGAGAGGAGCATGAAAGGATGGTGAGGCTTGCAAGCAGGATCCTAATAGGTTTAGGTTCGCCAGGGAGAGTGGGGGGCAGTCCAGCCTAGGAACATCATCGAGGTGAACAACGGAGGAATGGGGCACAATTGAAGATGGTCGACCTTGAGCAGAGTTGGAAGATGATAGAGGTCGCTGAGGAGCAACAAAGTGACCCAGGATTGACATGGTGCAGAGAGAAGTCCTGTTGACCTTGTGGAAATGGGGGTTTGTCGATTTGTCCATCACATCCATGTTCTTGGAACCGCCACTGAACGAGGTAACAACTGTCAGGAGAAACGGGAAGTCCTTAGTAACTATAACCTGGGGAAACCACGAAGGAAGGGGGTTACGCCAGTGCCATTCCGGTGCCTTGAGGATAGAAACCAGGCCGTCCGCTGTTAGGCGGCAGGGTCAGGACCGCCATGGTTGAAAACTGCCCTTGGTTCAACTAGCATATTATCATTGTCCTTCCAAGTAAGAAAATTTTTTCCAAGCTCCCTCTTAATTAGGGACCTACAACAACTCCTCAGGTGGATATGATGGGACAACTGGCTGCTTGAATAAATCCTCTTCACGATGTCATGAACTTCCTTTCGTTATCTAGGAGTCTTTATGTTTGGGACTTCTACATAGGGCACCGACCATCCATCACTTTCATCCACGAGTTAGCCATATTATCATAAAGTGATCCATCAATCCATATTTGGCCTTCCTTCATTCTATGATGCTTTCTTTATGCCCTATTTACTTAAGGATCTTTCATTCTAATACATGTGCATCGATGGTGGAATACATCCATTGATCTTCCCTTGGAAACCATGCATAAAACCATTCAGATATTTTTTCAAAGAATAAAGGAATGAACATTAAAATAAACATTACCTTTGTGATGGTATTTCATCATGACATCTTCTAGTTTGCATCAACATCCTGCACGCTTATCGACACATCTCCCAAATATATATATTGTCAAGGGTCTCTTTCTTTTTCAGACTCCATCAGAGTCTTCATATCTTCCATGGAGATATCGTAGTAAAAAATTATTGGTCTTTCAGATGTTGATTTCCTTTACCATTGTTGCATATTCCATGATCTCTTCCTTCTTTTCTTCACACATTTCATTCCCAGGAGATTCCAATTAGATTTCCTCAATTGTAGTCAACCACCTCATACTTCATATGAGGACATATTATGTTGATTTTATCTAGTGAATGTGTGACCCATGCAATCCTGCATTCCTTTGAAGGAGGAGATCCTTCCTTTGATTATGCTCTCAAGATAGAGCATTGATCCATGTTACCTGCAACCATATGACATGACTCTATAATATTGAATGTAAGCATATATACCTCACATTTCCTTTGGGTCATCTATACTTCCTAGAACAACTTCCTTGATTGAAAGAGCTTCAATCCCTTGATTTGCTTCACTTTTACATCATCATACCATCATCCCATGAATTCCACATGTTTGGAATTCTTGATGAAACACTTACTTCCCCTCATGATCAACAAACCTTTTAATGAAGATTGCATTAGAGAATCTAAAGTATCCCCATCAACATATGTTTCCTTTTGACAGATGTATGATGGACCTTGTACTAGATGACTTTTCCAGTTATGTTTTCAATGAGAGTCCCAAGAGCTATATCTTTGACTTCCGTAGATTCTAACCATCTTTCATGCTTCTCTATGATGATGTCTCAAGCTCTTGCTTTCAATGCTTTTATGGTGCCTTGGTGCATCCCATCATTTTACTTAGTGAATCATGATATCCATATCTTACAAGATAAGACTTAGGAACTTGAAGATAACTTATGTAAGGAAGACTATCTCAGTCATAGTATAGATCTCTTACTTCCTCTATCTTGGACTTCTTATTTTCAGCTTCCTCCACTTCTTTCGTGATATGAGCTTCTTCTCTTCCTCTTTCGTTATAGTCCTTTATTTTAGAACAATCTCTTTTGTAGTGTCCATATTCTTGACACCCAAAACATTGGATCTTAACCATGTTCCTTTTCTTTTTTCGAGAACCATACTTCTCAAATTTTCCTTTTCTTTTTGTCATTGTAGCATAAGCATGATTTTGCTCACTTGTTCCCACATCAGATTTGTTCTTTAGTATAGATTCTTCAATCTTGCATAGTGACCATAGATCCTGGAATGTATTAGCTTCTTTATTCCCATAAATACTTGAAGTAAAGTTACCCCACTCCTCTGGTAGTGCATTTAATACAACTGTAGTAATTTCTCTATCAGCCATGCCTTCTGCTAGATCTTGTAGTTGATCCCAGATCTCAGATATCCTCATAAAGTATGAGGATATTCCATATTCCCTTGACATGTTTAGCTTGTAGAGTTATTTCCTTAATGAGATGACTTCTCCAACAGTGCTTATGGAATACAACTATCCCAGTTTGTCATAGATTTCTTTTTAAGTTTCGAGTTTAGATACATATGGGATGAGGGGATCCTTGATAGATTTTATGAGAATAATTTGAGCCCTAAATTCCACTTTCATATACTTTTCAAGAGCTTGAGCATCTTCCTTTCTTGGTTTAGTGATAGATCCTTTGACATGTTCCATAATCTCATTTTCAATTAGATTCAGATCTGTCCTTTTCTTCCATGCAAGATGGTTTGAAGCCCCAACCAATATGTTGCTTTCCTTGAAAAAATACATTTTGACAGATTCAAATGTGGACATAAATATACCTACTTGATAGGATTCTCATTCTCCTTGCTGCTTCCTTAATGTTGATGATGGTATAGATAATAGAAAACTTCTCCTTTATAGAGGTAGTATTGTTCAAGAGTGATCCTTGATCCCATAGAGAGTGAGATATCTTTGTACCCTTTGATGATGATGCTGTCATCAATGGTAGGGATCTTTCTTGAGAGAGAATGCCTTAAGTCTCATTGACAATGCATTTTGATCTTCAAAACACTTTGATTCGTAGATATTTTCAACTTGAGTAGATGTAGGGTTTTGGTCTTCTTTTCTTGATGATGATCCCAATGCTTTTTTGGTCTAGGGTTTTGATGCTTTCTTAGTAGATATTGACTTTGAGTGTCACTTGATAAGATTCCCTTCCTTGATTTAGTCACCTTAGTTTTGATCCCATGTTGAGAAATCTAGGGCATAACAATTAATTGATTTATCTTCTATTAGTAACTGCTTGTGAATGCTTTCTACTTCTTTAGATTAAGATCTTATTTTACTCAGGTTATTAGTTTTACTCTTCGTTAAACAAATACCAATGCATAAACCATAAAGAGACAAGAGACACAAAATATATGCTATTAGCCAAGGCCAAAACCTCTCCCACTTCGTAGGAAAACCCGAACAAATTCTTCTTCTTATAGAGATTCCAACTGACGAATACGACCCTTGGCCTATTTTCCACTACAATACCAAGACACAAGATCCTTAGTCAGCTATAGTCAACCTTTTGCTCCTTCCTCCTTCTCGGCTTCTTCTACAACCTTGGATTTCTTTTTCTTTAGACCTTCGACCTTCTTGAATTAGGTCTGCAATCTTTGTCCTTAATTTAGAACCTTATTGACTAGTCCTTCTTCCACTTCAGCTCCCTAGGAGGACTACACTTATCCTTGGCTTCCACTGCTGCAACATACTTCTCCTTGGACTTCACCACTGCAACATACTTCTCCTTGGCCTTCACTGCTGTAACATACTTCTCCTTGTCCTTCACTGTTGCAACAAACTTCTAGCAAGTATAGAGGTTTTCTGCCCTTAAAATAGTCCCAAAAAATACCCTAAGAACCTCACTCTTCTTTCTTCTTTACTTCGTAGGTTCGGAGGATTCTCCTTTTACCCTTTTTGCACTTCTATTTCAGATCAATGTTCAACTGAAATTCTGTCTCAGAAGTGATATTGAGCAGCCATATTTATAGTTGCTTCCTCCTTAAATAAGCCAACATGACTGCAAGTTGGGCTAACATGACTACAAGTTGGGCTGACATGTCATTTGATGGAGATATAATTATCCTTATGGAAGCTGAATTGAGGAGGAGACTTTTCTTGGCCTTGGAGGGCCTTCCTATACATTTAATGAATCATACAAAAGTGTAATATTCCCAAGAAGTGTCCTTCATACATGATATAGACTCAAGTGACTTTTATGACTGGATGACAAATCCTAAAGGATCGCAATTGGAGTCGTCACTAAAATAAAATTCCTTGCTCATGAAACCCATGAGACAAGCATTATAATAATTTTATTTTTCTTATTTTCATCAATTACATAAAATCATAATTACATATGTCATTATGAAGACCGAACCTAGTTACACTTTTCAATAACACTGATTCTTATAGCTAAATTAAAACATTTATAATTGAAATTAATTATTGTAAATAATAATAATAATAGTAATAATAATAATTGATAATTCCCTATATAGGGTGTAAGGGATTAGAACTAAGGGTACGCTTCAAACATGTCCTTTCAATTGGTAGGTGGAATTCATTTGGCATGCTGGAAATTTCTGCAAGTTGGGGGAAAATGACAATGTAGGTTACCTCATCTGAGCACTTTAGTCCTTTGAACAAATTAACCAATACTCCACTCCAATGACCATTATGGTCATTTTTGGGTAAGGAAAATATTGGCCTATTATAGACATGGTTATTCAAAAGGAGCTTAACAAGAGAGGCATGTTTTAGGTCTCCACATAAGAGTTTTCTCAATTTTTATTTTGACCTATTTCAAGCTTCCATGAACCTTTTTATATGGTTGGGGCTTATCCTGTGAAAATGGTAGGTCTAGATAATCGTCTCGCAGGGATAAATTTCTCATGGTTTCATTCATCCAAAAGATACAAGGTATTTAAGGAGCATGGGAATGACATGGGCCTTTTCATTGGTGAAAGTTTACATTCTTTAGCACAATTTGAAGGAGTATCTTGTGTAGGAGATATTTAGATTTTAAATTACCTCCATTCCTCTAGGTCCTATATATGTGGTGGTTGGAAGGAGAAATATTAGTCCACAAATATGAATTGTAGGCCTAATAAAGGGAATGTGGAGATGATTGAAGAAAACATTTTAATCATACTGGGTGAGGCATATCATGACCATGTAGGAATCTTGATAAGGCTATCCCATCAACCAAGCCTAAAAAGGATAAAATGGAGGCTAGGAAGGCATGGGTGAACTATTACATGGGGTTTTCATCTAACATCAAAGTTGAGTTGAGCGAATAGAGTGGAAGGTTTAGGAGATTCCTTCAGAAGTCATTGATGCTGAGTTCAAGATATATATACTTGATACTATCTTCTTCCATAACTAGGTTACTAAGTACTTCAAACAAATTGATATTTACAGGCAAATAACAACCATAATATTGCAGGCCTTTGGAAAATGGGGTGTGCCACAAAAAATCTTCCTTGATAAATTGAAATTTCTAGATCAAAAGTATGAGGCTTTTGTTAAAATCCCTTGGGACATGATTTCCCTTATGGTATGTTATAAAATAGTCATACTAACTTAAATAATAATAATAATCAACAAATAATAATTACAAATTATAACATTACTAATCACAATCACAGTCCACTATGTTCATTGCAAACGTTTATATATAAATCAATTACATGGTCATTGAAGTGATCAAAGAAAATTAATGAAGGTATTGGAAATCATATAGGATATTGGAAATTAGATGCTTATGTAATTAAAACACGTAAACCCTGTTTATATGTATGCTCAAACATGGGTTAATTTAGACATTGGTTGATTTTTGTTGATTAAAATACTTTGAATTTGACAATTTTGATTTATTTAAACTCACAAAAAAATTTGAATCCATCATATTACTTAATCACCCCAATTTACTTTACCATTTAAGTTGCATCATCCTCTTTTTGACATGATGCAATAGTTGCAAATAATATTTTCAAAAACCATTTCCCCCCAGGTGCACATGGAATAGTAAATTGCCAATTCTTGTTCAAGAAATTTGGATAGAAGAAAACCTCATAATGTTCAAGAAGCACAACTAGTTTGTCCTAAGATGTTGATATTTCTTGATGTGTATCAATAGAATATAATTTGTTATCTAGGTTTTATCTAATATATATCCTATACATAATATCAAACCATTTGCATTTAAAATCACACATTTAACTGACCTATAACACCACTAAATTATATCCTAAATGGTGGAAACCTAATCAAATTGCCTTTCCATTAGGTTTCTATCTCTTAATCTTGTGCCATGGCTTATTTGATCAAATCAAACTTACACTCCACAAACACATGTTTGTTTTCGACCATGCTCTAATCTCTCCATTCTAAAATGATGACCATGTGCCCATATCATAAGATATGTTCATACTTGCATGCATAGAAAAAATGCATATTAAAATCAATAATTGAAAATTTAATTTGTAACAATACATAAATTTGTTCAATTAAAATTTATATAGGTAATTTTATGATCAATCCAATTTCACACACTATCTTTTCACATCCAACTCATATGTTTAATGCGTGTAGTTCATTTTCCTTGTCGGCTTCTCCTAAAATTTGAATTGGGTCCTTCACTCATGTATTTCTGCACTTTGTAGGCTAATTGATAATGTATTTCTATAGAGAATGGAATATGATGGTTTGGCCTTCTAAACAATTGTATGTATTCCTATAGTTTTTTACGTATCCCATTATACATTTCCTACTCAATTGATCTATGTGAAATAAGTATATTAACTCTCATAATATGTGTTTCTCCATTTGTTTCAAGCACCTTCCATTATAATTCACCCTTCATCATAATAACCATACCACATGAGTGTAGCACCTATAACATTTGTTTTAGGAAGTAATACATATGAAGGAAAGACTCAATAACAATGTAAACTTGGCTGTCCAGCCTTTAAGATGTGTTCATTGCCTTACACACACCTTAAGTGTTTTCATGTTTCTCTATAGGAAAAACATCCATCGAAACTCATTGCACTAGCAAATTGATTTTCTTTGATGAAATGTACCAAAAGATGAACCTAAGTATCCATAAAGCTAGTAGGAAATTCCTTCTCAAAATTACAAACAATTTCCAATATTTAATTATGCCTTTTAGGGATACTCATGGCATGCATCTCTTTAGATGTGATCCATCTAAAGTCACAATGACCCTAGTTAATTACTATTCAATAATTTCATACAAAGAGTTGTCATAGTACTACATGACATTTTGACATATATACTTAGTGAAGATAAATTTATGGTTTAGATAGAGTATATGAGATAGAGTATAACCATTGAATGACATGGCATAAATCTTGTGAGACTAGTGGATCCATGCAAATATATTAGATAGATATGTTGAATATATGAATCCTCAAATCGGTTAGAATATGGTGATAGTATTATGAGGAACACTCAATTAATGTGTTTATAATAATTTATATCAAAACCACATTAATAATATGTACCTAAATAAAAAATTATTGTGAGCATATGTCTCAAGATCCATCGATTGGTCATATATAGTGAATGGTTTTCTCAATGAATAATTGTGGCTTGTTGGTGTTCTAACTATAGAAATCACATTTATCACAAGATCAAAGCCATCCTTAGACATATCCATAGCATAGTAAGCTAAATTTGTTTTTGGCAATCCACATTATATGTTTTTTTTGTTTGTAAGCTTGGTGGTTCCTTTCTATTAATTTTCGTAAATAAGGCAAGTTACATCCATATATCCATGAGTTAGGTGGCCTCAACCTGCCCAGTGGGAAACTGGGTCTGTTGGTCACTTATCTACAAAATAATCCATGCATAGACACAAAACTATAAGTTTGTCCAACCATGCCATATACACCTGAGAGGATTTCTACTTCCTATGTGCTAGATAACTATAAACATAACTACTAATAAGTCTATAACTATAAAAAAGCATTCAGAAAAGATATGGGGTGCACTGTCACTGTTCATCATCACTAGAGTTGACTGGAGTGGGATCCTTCACAGTAGAACCAAGAAGAGTCGAGTGCGGAATGCATGGGATATGCTTCTTGATCTGACTCAACCTTCCACTCTAATGCTGCAACTAAAACTGGATTTCTCCCAATTCCTTCATAAAATTTGACTTCTCCGAATTTCCCTGAGGGCCTGCATGCTAGTCTGGAGGTGGATGTACAAGCTGGTATGGAGGGGACTGTTCCATGGTCTTCGCTAGGTTTCTTTTCATAATCCAAAACAGATGAATGGTCTGCTGATACTAGGTTAATCTCCCTCTCTTATGATCTGGGTTCGGTGCTACCTCCTGCCATTCATCCAGGTATAGCTCAGAATCTTCCTCTGCCTAGTGGATTTCCTCCTCCCACTTTGCAATTAGTCGCTTTACCGTGTTCAATTTGCTGGCATGGTAGGCTTGAGATGCTTCATAGATGATGCGTGATAACGCCTTGCACCCACGACCCCTCCCTATTGCCCTGCTGGAAGAGCTGGGTAGGCTTCCCGGGGCCGGGGCAACCTTTCTTTGCCTTCCACGACCTCTATTTCTCCCTCCATTGTTTCTTACCCCCTTCGCTCACTTCTCGTCCCTGTTCTTTCAACTTTACTCTTGCCCAGGGCCGCGGGATGGGAAATCAACGCAACTAGTGGTATCGTCCCTCCGGCCGACTTGCTACAAAGTCAAAGAATACCAGACAAGTAAGAATCTCCTTCCACTATCTACCATGGATTGAATACTAGCACCTGATTCTTGTGTCCTCATGACTACCAACCTTCCCTTTCCCAATGCAGAGTTGGACTAGATAGAATGGATCCATACCAACAATCGTCATATCATTCATCATATGGTTACAATTTCCAACAAAATGCAAATTAATCAGCCAAGCACTTTTACTATGACTGAATTGGAATACAAGTTTTCATGGGGCTAAGTCCCTCTCCCTCTAAACCCTCTGCATAACAACCCCTCATTGGGTGTTTGGGCTCTGGAATTTGGACCCGATTTGAGCAGGGCCAATTTCTCTATCTCGTCATAATCCCAAACCCTCCCCCCATCTTTGAACTGATTATCACTCACACCAAGGAGTCCGACCTAGGGAAAATGCCACCATAGGCTCAATCTAGCTCTGCAGAACCCCCCCTCTGTCCACTCTGCCAGTCCCATTGGAGGGTGGCATTCGTCATGCCTCCTTTCAACTCCTTCTACCCTACATGCCCCCATCCATGACAAGAAAATCCCAAATTTCACAGACACTGGGATAAGCAATACAATTGCCACTGGCCCTCCCAGGTACCAGACGAGGCCATGCCTTTGACTAGTCAAAAACCCATTACCCCCTAGTCCCGACACAAGTAAATTATCATTAGAGGGTTGCCTACTCATCTCCATTTTAACTTAATTGATAGGGTGCATACTATATACATACTAGAGAGCGCTCCCAAGGTTTGCGGATGTCGTCTTCCTCTGGCAGTAAGGGACTCCCAAGACTGCGATCACCCATACAACGTTCCACCACAACAGGACCTTTCTTACCCAAACTGCTAGCATACACTTTCGAAATGAGCCTCTGCCCACTCCAGATGGCCTTAACTCCTCCCAGTTCACATGCATTAACTCCCGCATGCTCGCCGTAACCTCTCCAAGTGCTGGTTGCATGCAGAGGGTGGTGAGGACCTTACTACTTGCCTTCATGTCCTCATACATCCCATTAATTCTGGCTCTCACCCCGATCGGGGGACATTGTATGTTTCTTTTATTCATATATATTTCTTTATATTTGACACTATGAAATATCTTCTAGATGCATTTGTATCTGTTAGGATATTCCGACACATAGGAATAGTTAAGTTCAACTTGGTCTAGTATAGAGTTAGGTAAAGTGTGTTTCTTTACCGTTGTACATTTTGTAACTTACAATCCGACGGTCACGATATGTAGTGATCCGACGGTTCATTCTCTCCTCGGGATTACCGACACTTGATCCGTGGCTTGACACCCGATTGGTCCATGAATTCTATTTAAAGCGCATGGAGGGTCATTTGTAGGTTAACCGTGCATGAGAGAAGCTTATGTAAATTTTCATTCTTTTATTAATAAATTGCCTGTAGTAGCCACGTTGGCGCAGGCCGTGGACTGTTTCCCTCTCTGAGGGTTTTAACCACGTCAAAATACTGGTGTATTGATCTGTCATCTGTTTGTGAGTGGTGTCCTTTTGGTGTTCTGTTTGAGGAACTTACCCTGAAATTCCTACATGGTATCAGAGCTATTTGAGGGCCGCGTCCGTTGGTGATCCAAATCTGAAGCCGGTAGAACTGCATGCGGCTGTCGTTTCCTAGATCTACTGTTTCTGACTGCTTTCGGGCCGAGAAGACTGCTCTGTTGTGTTCAGAGCATCTGTTCCAGTGAGGAACCCCTTTCGTTTCACGCGAAAAGGTTTCCGGTAGCCCTATCTGCGTCATTTTTAAGATCTGGAGGTATACAGTCTTTATTTGCAGTTTACTGTTATTTTCTCTCTGCTTATTTCGGTTTCGGTTTATTTAGTTTTTTTTTAACCGGATCTATACCTTTCATTTCTGCGTATGCTCTTTGCCCTGCGACTCTGTGCGATCTGGGCAAATCAGAAACAGAAAGGAAGGATTTTTTTTCTCATGCGTATGCTCTTTTCCCTGCACCTTAGTGTGATCTCGGAAAATCAGAAACATTGAGAAAAATATTTAGTTTTTTTCGGCTAAAGCAAATTTTTTTTAAAAAATATTTAGTTTTTTGGGTAAAGCTAACTTCGAGCCATAAGGTTCGTTTTTCTTTGCATATTCGTGTTGGGTTTTGTGTTTTGTGTTTTGTAGGGAAAAAGAGGTTTCTCAAGGCAAGCACG
>APFE030631044.1:0-30124 GCA_000404065.3 Pinus taeda | reverse complement strand
GGTGTTAAGATTAAGAAAGAAGATAGTAATCTTATTTATTCCATCCTTACTAAGTTGGGACCAGCCTACTTGGTATTTGTTTCCACCTTCCATTCTACAAGGGAAGCTTTCATTTGTCAAGGAAAAGACTACAAGGCCCCTTCCTTTGACTCTTTTTGTGATTCTTTAATAAGAGAACAAGAAAAACTCTTACACCTTGGTTTTCTTAATCTTGGAAACTCTTCCAAGAAGGCGTTAGCCGCCCAGCAGCAACCAAATTTAAAGAATCCTAAGAAGTCATATCCTAAAAAGAATGGTCCTAAACCCAACAAGGGTCCTAAGCAAACTCAGTCTCAAAATGAAAGATCATTTCAGCAAAATGATAAGACCAATAAAAACAAATGGAAGAAGACTGATAGACATTGTAACTTTTGTAATCGAGATGGCCACTTAGAATCTAAATGCTTTAAGAAGATGGAAGCCTTGGAAGCCGCAATGAAGAAACATAACATCCATGTGGAGAATTCTTCTACTTCAACTTCAACTTCATCTTCAAGAATGGCACTTTCTGCATGTCGTTATCAATCATCTCAGTATGGTTATGCATTAAATGTATCTTCTTCTTCTCATTCTCATGAGTGGCTCATTGATTCTGGAGCCTCTTATCACATGGCCAAAAACAAAGCCATGTTTTCTTCTTTACATGATTGTAACACCAAAAATATATATGTTGGTGATGATAGATCTCTTAATGTTGTAGGGACTGGAACTGTTCATCTAGACAATGGTCAGTTAATGATGTATTATGTGTTCCAACCTTATCCAGCAACCTTCTATCTGTATATCAGATAACTCATTCAGGTGAAGGTAAAATTGTTGAATTTTCACCTCATGATGTTGTAATCCAGGATCTAAGAGATCCTAAACAGATTCTAGCTACTGGTATTGCTGATGATTCCACAAGGTTGTATAAGTTTCACAACTTTGGGTCATCAAATCTTCCCTCAGTATTTGTTGCTCATAATGATGAAGTGAGCAAACTTTGGCATGAGCGATTTGGTCACCTAAACTATCGCTCCCTTCAGCATCTATGTAAAGAAAATATGGTGACAGGTCTTCCTATGGTATCTTGCAGAGATGGTGTTTGTTCCGGATGTGTACTCGGAAAACATCATCGGGACAGTTTTGACAAACATGCCTCTTGGCACGCCTCGGCCCCTTTACAGCTTGTTCACAGTGATTTGTGTGGTCCACTTCCTGTTGCTTCATTCTCTGGCTGCAAGTATGTCTTAACTTTCATTGATGATTTCTCCAGACGCACTTGGGTATACTTCTTAAAACTCAAGAGCGAAGTATTTAACACATTTTTGGCCTTCAAAGCCTTTGTTGAAAAACAATCTGGACATCAATTTCTTAAGCTAAGAACTGATAATGGTGGAGAATATGTTAAAAACACCTTCATCAACTTTTGCACCGAAAATGGAATTCAAATGCAACACACTGTTCCATACACTCCACAACAAAATGGTGTAGCTGAAAGGAAAAATCGCACCTTAAAGGAAATGGCTAACTGTATGCTGCAATCTAAAGGACTCAGTCTTAGTTTTTGGGCCGAAGCAATTAATTGTGCAAATTATCTAATAAATCGCACTCCTACTAAGGTTCTAAAGAATATCACTCCAGAAGAAGCTTGGAGTTCCATTAAACCAGATGTAAGTCACTATTGTATTTTTGGAAGTGAAGCATGGGCCCATATTCCAGATGAAAAGCATAAAGCTTTAGAACCTAAGAGTGAGAAATGTACTTTTGTTGGATATTCTGAAGATGTAAAAGGTTATAGACTTATTCCATTTAAGTCCAAAAATGTTATCATTAGAAGAGATGTAAAATTTGATGAAAATAAATCGGCCTGCGAGCCTAGTCCGGCGGATGTGCCACCTCTTCCTATCTCTTCTACTTTTGAAAACATTTCTTCTTCAGATGATGAAAGTGAGGATGACAATCCTCCCCCACCTTCTCAGGATCCTCAACTTCCAAGATGGGTCCGTGCTACTCGGGATGCAGCAGGTGATCTTGCCAGTGATCCTACAGATCAGCGCCGTACACGTTCTCAGTTTGAAAGAGCCTCTTCTTTACTGGCTCAAGCTCCAGTAAATCATGATCCTGACACTTTTGCAGAAGCTTCAGGCCATCCACATTGGGAAGCAGCTATGAATGAAGAATATCATTCATTGTTGGCAAATGATACATGGGATCTTGTTCCTCTACCAAAGGGACGCAAACTTGTTAGATGTAAATGGGTTTACAGAACCAAGTATGGACCAGATGGGAAAGTTGATAAACATAAAGCTCGTCTTGTTGCTAAGGGCTTTTCACAGGTTGAAGGCATTGACTACACTGAAACCTTCTCCCCTGTTGCCAAAATGAACTCTATCCGCCTTGTTCTTTCCCTTGCTGCCTCTTTAAAATGGGAAGTCCATCAGATGGATGTTAAATCTGCCTTCTTGCATGGGGACTTGCATGAAGAAATCTATATGGAACAACCCATTGGCTTCATCCAAACAGACTCCAGCCTTGTATGTCGACTTAAGAAATCTCTTAATGGTCTCAAGCAAGCTCCTCGGGCTTGGTATGCCAAAATGGATAGCTTTCTTTTAGAATCTGGCTTTTCTAGGTGTTATTCTGACAATACTGTCTACACCAAGAAAGTGGGAAACTCTCTTATCATCCTTGTTCTTTATGTTGATGATCTTATTCTTACTGGTAGTGATCCCATCCTTATAAACCATGTGAAGTCCAGCCTTAAAAAGAAATTTGAAATGACAGACTTAGGACACTTACACTATTTTCTCGGTCTTCAAGTCTTGCAATCCAAGGAGGGTATTTCCCTTTCCCAGTCCAAGTATGCTTGTGATATTCTTCGTCATTTTCACATGGAAGGTTGTAAGCCAGCTCCTTCTCCCTTTCAGTCTGGAGTCAAACTTTCAGTCTCTTGTACTTCTCCTGAAGTTGATGCTACCTTATACCGTCAACTTGTAGGAAAACTCTTGTATTTAACCCATACTCGTCCTGACCTTTCCTTTGCTGTTGGCCTTGTTGCTCGTTTTTTGCAAAACCCCCGTGAAAGTCATTGGAAAGCAGCTAAAAGAATACTTCGTTATGTTCGAGGTACAGTACAGTTTGGGATTCATTACAGTGCCAAAGCAGCTCCTCTATTAGTTGGTTTCACTGATTCTGATTGGGCTGGTGACCCTGATGATCGGAAGTCTACTGCCGGTTATGTCTTCACTCTTGGTTCAGGACCTATTACATGGGCTTGTAAGAAACAGGCTGCCATTTTTCTTTCGTCAGCAGAAGCAGAGTATCGTGGTGCCGTGGAAGCTAGTAAGGAAGCCTTGTGGCTTCGTCAGATCCTATCAGAATTTGGCTTTGAGCAGCAGCATCCGACTACACTTTGGTGTGATAATCAAAGTGCCATTCAGCTTTGCAAAGATCCAGTTCAGCATCAGCGCAGCAAACACATTGAACTACACATGCACTTCATCAGAAAGCTCATTCATGACCATGTTCTTGAAGTGCAATATTGTTCAACAGATGATCAGGTTGCAGACATCTTCACCAAGGCTCTCACAGAGGCGAAGTTCACTAAACTTCGATATATGCTTGGAGTTCAGGAAGTTGTCACTAAGGGGGGATAGGCTCTAGTGCCTCCTTCCTTCTCCTATTGTGTCATATTTGTAAATCCTTCATCCTATCCCAAGTTGTTCTTAAGGGGGGATGTTAGGATATTCCGACACATAGGAATAGTTAAGTTCAACTTGGTCTAGTATAGAGTTAGGTATAGAGTTAGGTAAAGTGTGTTTCTTTACCGTTGTACATTTTGTAACTTACAATCCGACGGTCACGATATGTAGTGATCCGACGGTTCATTCTCTCCTCGGTATTACCGACACTTGATCCGTGGCTTGACACCCGATTGGTCCATGAATTCTATTTAAAGCGCATGGAGGGTCATTTGTAGGTTAACCGTGCATGAGAGAAGCTTATGTAAATTTTCATTCTTTTATTAATAAATTGCCTGTAGTAGCCACGTTGGCGCAGGCCGTGGACTGTTTCCCTCTCTGAGGGTTTTAACCACGTCAAAATACTGGTGTATTGATCTGTGATCTGTTTGTGAGCGGTGTCCTTTTGGTGTTCTGTCTGAGGAACTTACCCTGTAAATTCCTACAGTATCTTTCTCAATGGGATAAATATGTTTCCGAAGAGATTCTAACACATTATTGAACACACACATTTGATCTAATAAATATGAAACAATAACCTAATTTAAATATGGGAGATCATGTCCATGGGGTCTTGGATAAATGGTGATCGGGTGCTCTATTAAGGCACTCCTTGATGAGAAGTCATCGATTCAATTCCCTGCCCTGATCAGGGTGATATATTGGACATGATAAAGTTATAGTCATGCCAATCTTACAAAATAAATAAATATGGGAGATCATATAATTTATAAAGCTCATTGATTCCTATGGCGTGTGATCAAGAGGAATTTTGAAGTTATCTATATCATTGTCAATATAGGTCTTCATTGAAGATATCCCCCTATATTGATTAGATGAAAGATTCAATCTTCTTTGGCCAATCTGCTGACATCATACTATCAAGAGGGGTCTTACTTTGTTTTGTTGATTAAAATATCTCTTCATTGGATGCAAAATGCGTTGGATATAAAATGACATGTTTCTTTCATAGACACACTCATGCAAATTTTTAGAATATCTTGAACAAATTTTCTCACCATAACATGAACAGGTAAATAATCATTTTGTTCTTAGTCCCGAACCATAAAAGTAAGAAAAATAGACATGAAGCAATAATTGTTGATGAACCCCATTGACCTATAACTAATAAAATAATATACATAGTTCCAAAATAAAGGTTATACTTGAGCCCTAGAAATTTGTGGATCATCTAGCAAATCCCACTATACATCATAAATTATCTTTCAGATATTAGTATAAAATACTATACATATGATTTCCATTCCATATGATCAAATTATCATCTATCAAAGGTTCCAAATAAATGTCGATGTCTATAACATAATGCTTTGCATGCATAATAAGATATAACATCAAATGTCATATCCTCATAGCCATCCTTGGAGGGATACACTAATTTATTAATCAAATGGTCTAATTGCATAATTTTGTAAACAAGAAAGAGAATGGATACACTTCATCCATAACTAACCCAAGTCTTATAATGCATTACTCATCTATAAAATATTCAAGCCATGTATAATTTATATATCTTTTCTCCTCAAAATATATAGGAATGTAAAACATGTATGATCCACTCTTGAATTTTCATGGCAACTGATATATTCAACTATATATTTACAATAAAACATGCATTGCCTTGGAATTATGGGACAATGGTGTAATACATTTTGTGGGAATTTTTGCATTGCCTTGGAATTATGGGACAATGGTGTAATACATTTTGTGGGAATTTTTTTTCCCTTTACATTAGATTAGTACTAACTATATTTTGGACACACAGACTTGTGTTTATGTAATCCCTTGTATACAATGCAATATTTTGGACATGCACGATATGTAACACCTGTAAGTATCCACTGGGGTGCATTATTACCTTTGATAAATATAATCTGAAAATTATTCCCTTAATTATGGTTCATATACTTCTAATACCATGATTAACCATGCCCTCTTGAGCTTTGTTAGCAACCATAATGCTAATAGTTTCTCTTTTCATGTATGGCAATACACTATAATATGTTATGCAATTATTATTATTATGATCCAATTTTAAGGTCATGGGCAAGCCAGACACCAAATTGGTGTATGATGCCCCCTTGTTTGTGGGACAAGAGACCCACCTCCGTGCAACGATTTGATTGCTAAGTCTACCAAGGCATATATACTCTACCCCCCTCTGGTTTTGAACCTGTGAACTCTTAGGAGGAAACACATGCTCTTAACCATTAGGCCGACTCAAGTTGTATTAAAGGATATTAAACAACATATTGCTCATGCAAATGACATATGTGAGTTATAATATCATGCACTCATAATATAAATACATTAGAAGAATAAAAAAACTAAAACATGAATACTTTTCTTTTAAAAATGGAACAAACTGGCTGTAGACCTCAAACATTCCACCTAGCCATAAACCACACTACAATAATTTTAGTAGTGGGTCACCCTCAAGCTAGGGATATGAGTCCACTAGGGAAAAATACTTCCTAAAGCCAATGAAGGTCCACATATAACATAAAAAAATAATATACCAAGGAACAAAACTCTATTGGCCTCCAACCTATAGTCTCTCATCCCCCATCAACTTGCACAACCCAAGGTAATGCACCCCCTTCTCTACACCCACAATACCTTAGCCTTTTCCAATATCCTACTAGAGCTCCAATAGAGGTAAACCAAGGAGTCCCAAGGCATTGTGGTTAAAATAGTTCCAACTACACTTCAAAGTCTACAGGGACCCTCTAGGCCTCACACTAGGGAAACTATCTATACACTTCCCCCTCTTAGGCTCTAGCCTAACCCAAGGAAACCCAAGGAGAAGTGCATGCCCAAATATATTTGGGATAAACATTGTAACACAATAATATATGTCTCCATCTCTCCCTAGAAAAAATCCCATAGTTATAGTGGTCACACTCCATGAAAGTAATAGAATGCAATTGATGGGAATTTCCTTAAACTCCCCACTTTTATATGCATGTATCCTTTTTTAAAAGTGGCACCTCATGATGCTCCTTTTCCCACTTTAGGATAGAAACATGTGCACTTTTGACTTTAGGTGTTATCAACTAAAAAATGATCACGTAACCATTTCTAACTAGGAAGATCGGAATACACCATGTAGGATTAATTTTACCATAATAAAATCACTTCCACCATAGGAAATGATTTAGCAAATCACTTTTATTAAATTATTTTTGATTAAAATTAGAAGACCCCATGAGAATAATTGAATAAATAATTATTGATTTATTTTTTCTAGGAACAATTATTAAATCATTATTTGATAATTATTTCTTGTCACATTTGACTTAATCACCTTGGAATAATTAAATAAATCACTATATGTTTATTATTGCTTAGTTCTATTTTTGGAATAATTGTTAAATGACTATTTAATAGTTCCTTCAATTTCACACCTTTCTTAATCCTTGCGAAGTAATTAATAAATAATTTAATTTATTAATTATCTCTAAATAAAGATATTTGACCATTTTTTCTTGTAAGCTTGGTAGGACTACATCTTTATGGTGTCCAATATATCACCCCGATTGGGGTGGGGAATTGAACCAGTGACTTCACATCAAGGAGTGCCTTAATAGATCACCTGATCACTGTCTATCCAAGACCCCGTGGACGATATTAGACCATTTTGAATATCTTTTCTCTCTCCAAAAAATATAATAAAGTATTCCTAATGGTTACATCTTGATTTTGTCAATATTATTTTCCATTTTCGAGATCAACACAACACTTTGTTATAAATAAGAGGGCTTTCCATTCATTCTTCACCACAATCACTATCATTTTCACCATTATCATCTCATGCCATTTGAGCTCCCACTTGAGTTCTATCTTTGTTTTGGGTTTTTCTGTATATTGAGAGAGAGAAACAGAGTGCTGAAGCACAAAGACATCAAAGGACCCATCCCATGGAGGGGAATTTACAAACCCATGTTGTAAATCTTCCTCACCAAGTGTTATTAATAAAAGATTATTCATTTAAAGTCTTATTCTATTGGGTTATTGCATTGGTTAATTTTTCTTTTCTATGTTTTAGATTGCACATGATCTTTTTGCTGCAAGGTTTTCTTATTTTTTCATTACAGATATGAAGCGTAAATAACCACATCTTGTTGTTAGGGTTACTTGTCACTAGTGACTTAAGTGAAGTATTTTTGGTACACCTTTCCTAAATATTTGCATGTGTGAACCTTGTCTCTCAGAATATGCCTCAGGTATCTCTTCTTCATCATGTGGTCTCTCTTCCTACTGTCCTCCCATCTTTCATTCCAATGAATATATCATGGAAGCCATGACCACCCGTGATTATGCTTGGGATGGTATGCACCATCGTGCGTACTTCCTTCCACAAAAAATCCATGATCAATATGCTGTGGAATCCAAAGACTTCATCCATGGTGAGGTCGATTGGTTCAATAACCCCTTACTTTGAACCCATGGATTCAAACTACATACACCTTATGGCCATTACATTTCCACACAATGTTTGGGTAAGGGGGCATCTACTTTTGAGAGTCTAGGAGAAGAAATTCTTCCCAACCCTCCTAGTGCATCTGGTAGTGTCGAATCTAACATCATTATTCTTGCCCATTTAGAAGAACCTCTAAAGCCTCATATCACTTCATATCACTCTAGGGATGATCGACTTAATCATCCCTACATCTTATATCAACAACCCAGTACCTTAGACATTATTATTATTCAACCATTGTGTCGTCTCGATAAGCATCAGTTCATCATATATGAAGCCACTTTTTGGTACAATGGCACCATGTATGCAAACCCATAAATTCAATCCATTTGATTCATATATGTAGTGCCAAGTGAGATTAGTAATCCACCATTTACTTCTCATACTGCACCCATCATACATTCTTCCCATAGGAAGACTTCCATAAATAAAAAATGGCAAACCACTTGGTGGGTGGGGATGATCCTAGACCTTCTCTAGAGTTATAGTAGGCTACTAGTATAACCCCTTATTGTTATTAGTACAACCCCCTTATTATATTGTTGTACCCATGTAGTCCCCATATAAGCCCACTATTGTTATCATTGTGCCCTTACATTATTATTGTTATGTCGGCTTTGATTATATTATGATCCCTTAGACTCCTATATATAGAAAGGGGGTCTTATCATTTGTATCATCCAAGAATTATTCATTTGTGTAATGTAAAGGAGGTTGCCCCCTTGAAGAGGCTTATTTCTAAGGCGTTCATCTATCTTTGCTATCTTTTTGTGAGTTGGTTTCCTAACATTTGGTATCAGAGTTTTGGATTCTAGGGTTTTTGCTGCTCCAAACAGGTCATCGTGGCATTTTCACTATAAATTTTATTCTGCAACGTTTCAAAAGCTAAAATAAAAACCCATTTGAGCCGAAGTCGCACTGAAGCTCGCATCCAAATTTCAGATATTGTCTCACTATATTTTTGGAGATAGGATCTGAGGAAGTTAGGGTTATTGCAAGCTCCAAAATTTCATCTAAAACAGGGCATCGTGGAATTTGTGCTATAAATCTTTCGCTACAAAGTTTCAGAAGCTAAAACAAATACCCATTTGAGAAGAATTCGTTCTAAAACTTGGCTCTGAGTTTCAGATCCTGTCTCACTATATTTTTGGAGATATAATCTGAGGAAGTTAGGCTTTTTGCAAATCCCCGAATTTCATTCGAAACAGGTCACCTTCGGAAAATCATCATAACTTTCGCTCTGAGTATCAGATTGAATTTTAGTAAGAAGTTGTAGAAAGAGGACATCATTTAGTTTGTTGTATGTCATTTTTAGAACCTAAGGTTGAAACAGTGACCCGCAACACGTCGTACAAGTTCGCTCTACTGAACCAGGATATAATCAAGTCACCGTGGGAGATTTGGCATAACTCTTTCTTGGATAATCAAATTTTGATCAGACTTGCGGGGTTAGAAAGAGAACTCAGAGAGCTACCACAAGAAGAAATTTCAAAACTTGGAGATCTAAAATTATATAGTTAGAGTCATTTCAAGATCTAGATCCTAAATTCAAGAAAAATCGAGATGAGGAAGTTTAATGGCAAAGATCCGGTAAACTGGATACTGCAGATGGAGAAATATTTTGATTTACATGGTGTACTACTGTTACAAAAAGTATGTATTGCATCTTCATATTTAGAACAAGATCAATTTTTATGGTATAAAGGGCTTTGTTTTCATAAACCACTTGTTACGTGGTCAATTTTCATGGAGGAAATTATATCACATTATGAGGATACAAACAACAACACCTTCTTTAGAGCAACACCACAACGATTGGAAGAAAAAAGAGTAAAAGGGATTTGTTACAAAGTGGAAAGAAAAATTATGGCAGCAAGGAAATCTACCCCTCACAACTATAAAGATGGAAGTGTTGTTTCTCCTAGCGTTCCACAACCTACAAGGGTTACACCACAATAATTGGAATAAAAAAGAGAAAACGAGCTTTGTTACAATTGTGATAAAAAATACATTAAAGGTCATAAGTGTGCTAGGGAGAAATTGTTTTACATTGATTGTGGAGAGGAGGAAGAAAAGGATCAAGAAACATCAAAAGAAGAGTATATATGCTAGGAACCAACCCCAGAGAAAGAATAAATGAATCCGACCACATCTTGTAAAGAATTGGAAATAATTACTACTCAAACACTTAAGATAGAAGGACATATCAAGAACAAAAAGGTTCAAGAATTAAAAGACCACATCAAGAAAGAAGAAATGAATCCGACCATATATTATAATGCAATGGCCGAAATTACCACTCCTCAAACTATCAAGATAGAAGGACATATCAAGAAGAAAAATGTCCAAGAAGTGAAAGATCACATAGAGAATCAAGAAATGAATCTAACCATATCTTGTAATGCACTGGAAGAAATTACCACTCTTCAAACTCTCAATATAGAATGACATATCAAGAAGAAAAATATTCAAGCAATGAAAGATCACATCGAGCATAAAAAACAAGTTCTCCAACTTTTAAAGGATAACGCCACTTTGGTGCAGAATTGAATAAAACAACAGGCAGATCAACATCGCAATGAAAGAAGTTTTGATGTAGGCGACTGGGTATTTTTATGGTTACATACATACAAACAAATTTCCCTCATGAAAACTATTTATGAGAATGAAATGTTGGCAATACTACATGCACTTACGAAATAACAACCTTACCTAATGGGAAGACACTTCAAGGTAAAAACAGATCATGATAGTATTAAATTCTTTTTAGAACAAAGATTATCCTCTGAAGAGCAACAAAAATGGGTCACAAAGATGTTGGGTTATGAATTTGAAATCATCTACAATAAAGGAAAGCAAAATGTTGTGGTAGATGCACTCTCAAGAAAGGATGAGGATGCGGAAGCATTGTTGTGCACAATTTCTATTATCCAACTAGATTGGATAAACGAGACAAGGTACGAATGGAAGAAGGACGAAGAAGTGTGGCCACTCATTCAAAAGTTGCAAAAGATCCCAGTTCCAACAATATTGCCAGAACTTGACGAGGAAGGAAGAATCATATTGGAGCTTGGAGCAGTCACAAAAACAAGAACCGGATACCTACGAAATCGATCAATTTCAGAGTATCTCATCAAGTGGAAGAACTTACCCGCTAAAGGTTCCACATGGGAGGACAAGAATTTTATACAGGAGCATCAAGAACTACTCAAGCGTTGAGGACAACACTTTTTGAAGGAGAGGGGCATGTTAGGTCCCTATACTACTAGTGGAACCCCTTATTGTTATTAGTACAACCCCCTTATTATATTGTTGTGCCCATGTAGTCCCCATATTATTATTATTGTTCCCCATAGAAGCCCACTATTGTTATTATTGTTCACTTACATTATTATTTTTATGTCGACTTTGACTATATTATGACCCCTTAGACTCCTATATATAGAAAGGGAGTCTTTACATTTGTATCATCAAAGAATTGTTCATTTGTGTAATGTAAAGGAGGTTGCCCCCTCGAAGAGACTTATTTCTAAGGCGTTCATCTATCTTTTCTATCTTTTTCTAAGCTGGTTTCCTAAAAATGTCGTTCCAGTAGTACCAGTTGCTCAAATCCATTATTTGAGCACTTGGAACAATATGGCACTCCATAAACTCATCCAGCTGGGGGCATCATTCCCACCATTACATACCTGATCAGTCCCCTCCATCACACATGTTGGGGGGTAAATATCTCATGCTTGGGAGCATGATGGTACCTCTGGTCACTTTCTCACTAGATTAACATCAATCTCGACCTAGACCTCAATGATCTAGGTATGGTCAATTATCCTCCCATTCTTTGGATAATTTTTCCTACTGGCCTCTCCGACGAGCCATATACACATCGCATATCATAGATGATCCATATCATTCATTGAAACATTCTACTATATATGATACCAAACTTATCACTCGGTCCCCATGTTTGACTTGGTGGGTGGGGATGATCCTAGACCTTCTCTAGTAGTTCATTCCCATATTCCTTTCTTACCTTAATTCCTCACCAAGAACCATCCTTCCACGAAGCATTAAGGCCATTTTAGACTAGTAAGGCCACCTACCTGAAAGTTGCAAATCTAAAAACTAACGGTCGGTTTTTCCATTATGAACTCCTCAAGATTTAGGGCCTTCTACTCCTCTCCGAATTCCACAACAATTCACTATGCAAATGAATTATATTTGGGGGCAAGAAGCCCTTTTATAGGAAAAACCCTAGTTTTTTCATCACCTATTGCAACCAAACCGTAGCTCTATTTGATGAACTGTTAACACTGTTGGAAAGATCTCATCGAGTTTTATAATGTGTCTCTTTTTGTTTATGGTAATTTGACACTTCATCAAGAAGCCATTTTTTCCACGAGGTCTCACTTTGCCACCTCTAAAAATCGAATTTCTTCATATGAATCGCCTGTACTCAAGTACCACTTTACCTTTGCATTGGTTGACCCATGTGTTGATTTTCTTCATGAGTAACCATTTTTACTCATTTTTTTATGGTCCCCTTTGGACCTCCCCACATGTGGTAGCATCATTGAGTCACCCTTGTTCAGAGCATCAAAGATGAGTAACACTTGCATCTATGGAGTTTGTTCTGTGTCCCCTTGAGTCCAGTTACAATGTCCCATACATATTTGTGTCACATTCATCCCATTTTGCTCCTATTTGGCCTCCAACTATACTGCTCCATCTTTGAAAATCCCCCGTTTGAGTAATTGATCATCCCCTTTGGAATCGAGTTAGTTTCTGCCAGGTAAACGATGCATATCATGTTATGACAAGGGAAGTCATCAGTTTGCCTCTCATCTTGCGTCCTTCCATCATCATCCCTGGTGTTAGTCCATCAGTCATATTGCTATGACCCTAGTGCCTTTGTTGAGGAATCCTCATTGCCTCACCTCTAGCGGGCCCTCTTCTGTCGAGTTCAACACATTTATTCCAGGAGAGTGGTCTAGAGGGCGATGTACCTTGGTTCCAACTTTCATCATTGTTCACGCCTCAAATCAAGCAAATGGAATCATCATTTCCCTTTGGCTTGGTTGTTTATCGTGTGCTCAACTCCAACTCATTAGCGCACAATTAAGAATCATACACTTGATAGTCTAGAAATCCAACTATTAGAGAATTATATATTACAGAGCAATGGAACACATAAAATATTGCAGAAATATAAACACAGAAAACACATAAAACAAGAGAGACACAGATATACATGGTTCACCCAGTTTGGGCTATGTCCACAGAGAAACAACCAGTCCTTCCTTTTATATTATCCAGCAAACTGAAGAGATACAACCTACAACAGATCTGCTGTAATTCCCTCTTCTTTCTCAATCTCCTCTCTCTTCCTCTCTCAGAATATAGATATACATAGACGTAATACATTTCCCTCATATATAGCGAGGGGTTGCCTTCTAGGGAAAAAACCCTAAATTAAACATAACTTCTACCGTCAGATCTCCGCCTAATGAATGACCCAGATTGACTACGAAATTACAACATTTTACAAGGCAATTTTACATCTATTCTTAGCTTTGGGGGTGTTGC
The DNA here is from genome assembly GCA_000404065.3 of Pinus taeda. Classification (NCBI taxonomy): domain Eukaryota; kingdom Viridiplantae; phylum Streptophyta; class Pinopsida; order Pinales; family Pinaceae; genus Pinus; species Pinus taeda. The sequence goes on along the minus strand of APFE030631044.1, from coordinate 16,276 downwards.
CCCCAATCCCCCTGCCAGGGGGGGGTTCCTAAAGGTCGCAGCTGCCCCCCTGGACCCCCCCTGCAGTGAATATTTTATGGGCGGCATTTCCGCCCCATTACGAACTGGGGTCCAATGTGGTGATACCTTTGAATACAGAAGATAATCAAGCTCCACACCCAACACCAACTTATTGTACCAATATTTCTCGGGTGTGTGTGAGATGGTCCAAACCTCATGAGGGGGTTGCGGCGATACCTTTGAATACAAAAGAGAATCAGGCTCCACACCCAACACCAACATATTGTACCACTATTTCTTGGGTGTGTGTGATATGGTCCAAACCTCATGAGGGGGTTGCCCTTCAGGTAGCCCCCCACATGCCTGGATGTCAGCTGATCATGATCCAACCTTAGATACAGTTCCACATATTTTATGGGTTTGGTTTTTGATGCTTGCAATGCCCATAACATGCATGTCTCATTTAGATGATCCATTCATATCTTCAAAGCCATTTATTGTGCAACGAGGCTTCTTTGGTTGTGATGCCCCCTCCCCATGTCAGCTTGAGGGGTATTATGTCTCATGTACTCAGATCAACAGATATTATTGTATTCAGTGATGCCTATGTCTTTCCAGAAACATAATGTATATGGGACTCATTCTATTATTGTATCACTTTCTAGCCTATTGATTCTAACATATCACGTATCATATACTTTGTAGCTCAGTCCCACATTGCTGGGATAACCATTATTATTTGTACTCAGTTATCTCAACGGGTATATGTATGCCTTCCCCACCTCATTTGAGATCATGTACTCCAAAATAAAAGGAGAATTATATCACTTTAGTAGGTCTCACCCCCACCATTCATCCATCCTTCCTTGCATTGCTTCAACTCTCTCTCTCTCTCTCTCTCTTTGATTCCCCTTTGGTGTCTCGTGGAAGTGTATCCTACAATGTATTTTCGTCATATGATTTTCTCCTGAAGCTCATACATTGGGGGGCAATCTGTTATCACCTAAAAAATGATCACCTAGCCATTTAGAACTAGGTAGATCAAAATACACCATGTAGGATTAATTTTACCATAATAAAATCACTTTCACCATAGGAAATGACTTAGTAAACCACTTTTAATAAATTATTTCTGATTAAAATTAGAAAACCCCATGAGAATAATTGAATAAATCATTATTTATTTAATTTTCTATAGGAACAATTATTAAATCATTATTTGATATTATTCTTTGTCACATTTGACTAAATCACCTTGGATTAATTAAATAAATCACGATTTATTTATTATTTCTTAATTCTATTTTTGGAATAATTGTTAAATCACTATATAATAGTTATTTCAATTTCACATCTTTCTTAATTCTCATGAAATAATTAATAAATCATTTTATTTATTAATTATTTCTAAATAAAGATATTTGACCATTTTGAATATCTTTTCCCTTTCAAAAAAATATAATAAAGTATTCCTAATGGCTAGATCTTGATTTGGTCAATATTATTTTCCATTTTCAAGATCAACCTAATACTTTGTTATAAATAAGAGGGTTTTCCATTCATTCTTCACCATGATCACTATCGTCATCACCACTATCATCTCATGCCAATTGAGCTCCCACTTGAGTTCTATCTTTGTTTTAGGTTTTTCTACATATTGAGAGAGAGAAACAGATCCCTGAAGCATAAGGACATCAAAGGACCCATCCCATAGAGGGGGATTTATAGACCCATGTTGTAAATATTCTTCACGAGATGTTATTAATAAAATATTATTCATTTAAAGTCTTATTCTATTGGGTTATTGCATCGGTTATTTTTGCTGATCTATGTTTTAGATTACACATGAGCTTTTCGCTGTAGGGTTTTCTTCTTTTGTCATTGCATATCTAAAGCGTAAACAACCACATCTTATTCTTAGGGTCACTTGTCACCAGTGACTTAAGTGAAGTATTTTGAGTACACCTTTCTGAAATCTTTACGCTAACATTAGACTCATTTTAATAATGACTTAACCCCCTAGGATTAAGCTCATCACTCAACCCTTACCCCTCTTTCCTACTTGTGGAGTCCTATTCCCCCCATCTCTCTTGTTTGACTTGGTCTATAACAATGGTGTATTTTTATTAATATCAATGTGATTACATATTTACATAGATAGGATCACTAGCCATTTAACATATAGGATCACTAGCCTAAAATCACATAGGACTCAAGCCTCAAACATAAAACATAGGCATACAAGCTTCCAAAATACTTATATACACATGGGAACATATGACCAACACATATTGGATCATTAACCTAAACTTCATTAATATGTACAATATACATAAGGGTGGTCCCAGGGGTGTTACAAGATATTATTTCCAATTGACACTCAAATCAGAGAACCATTTTATAGTATATTTACATTTACTAGGAAATTTGTTGTCCGATGACAACAATTTATCCTGCAACAAATTGATCTAGATTAATATTAATAATTAAATAACAAATAACAAGTTAACAAGACTAAAGAAATAATGATGCAAACAATACTATAATACACATCACATTTATACCTTAAAAATATGTAAATCATTTGTTTGACCATCCATATGTTTATTTCCTGTTCATTTATATCAATGCTACTTGAACTCTTAGTATTATAATCAACAATATTTAAATTATTAAGACGATATTATAAAGGAGGTGCATTCAAAAGCTTGTTATACTTTTCTTGGGAAATAATTGTCTTATATGTGCTTTTCACTTTATAGGAAGTAGTAGTGCTATGACATGGAAGAGGTGTTAGGAGTATGGAGTGAGAGGTTAAGGGTGGTGGGGGTTAGGGATTCATCAAGTTACTAGTTAGGGCATATCATCGTTAATGTGGGTTCATTTTTATAAGTATTAGGTTATATGGTTTACTTCTTAGTATTTACAATACTTAAGAGGATGGAAGGAGGTGCATTCAAAAACTTGTTATACTTTTTTTGGGGAATAGTTTGCTTATATGTGCTTTTCACTCTATAGGAAGTAGTAGCGCTATGAAATGGAAGAGGTGCTAGGAGTATGGAGTGAGAGGTTGAGGGTGATATGTGTTAGAGATTCATCAAATTACCGGTTAGGGCATATCATGGTTAATGTGGGCTCATTTGTATAAGGATTAGGTTATATGGGTTACTGTTTAGTATTTACAATAGTTAAGAGGAGGGAATTATGAAATACATGGTTTATGATTAATATTGGCTAGGGGTCATATATGTAGAGGTTGATATGTGTTATGGGTTGACGGTGATATGGGTGAGAGAAGAATTAAGACTTAAGGATTTTTTATAATGTGAAGAAGTAGGCAAAGGGCTAGTGCTTTAAAAAGGTGTAATATTTCAAAAAAATGTGCCTAAGTTGAAAAACTATGTGCTTAGGTGGCACAAGGAATGTTTTATAAGCAGGTTTCAACAAAGCACAACAAATTAAAGCTTTGATTTAATAATTTTCACCCTATTCATTTGAAAATATAAAGACACTATCCTAACACCATTACATTTGGGTAAATTTTCAGCGTGATATTGACATTGGTTTTGTTGTAGTCTTTAATTTTCTTTATGGATATAAAAAATTCAACATCTAATCGACGCTCATGGTATAACAATAATATTGCGAAGGAGTCATTATGACAAAAAAAATCAAAAAACATTTGTCTTAAGAGTTAGAATTATGACACCATATTGAAATTCAATGTCGGTGTAATGTCAATATGATGTAGGAATTTCAAAATCCAAAGTAGTTTAAACAAACAAATACACAAACAAAAAAAAATAATTAAACATTAAGAGGTCTACAAAATGTAATATGTAAGACCTTTTATCCAATATTTTAGTATTTCAATGTGCAATTAAAAAAAATTGTTTTCTTATAGTGAATATTATTTTTGCAACTTGAATGTAGGCAATTGTAGGTAGTGCAATCCACATAGGAAGTTAAAAAGTTAGATCCAAATTGGTAGTCTTAGGCATGTTTTAATTGAAATCCCCATTATAGAAACATCACCCTAAGACATTGGTGTTGGATATGAAATTTTGAACTACATTAGGAAATATATCAACACCCTCATTAGATCAAACATATAGATTAATGTCAAAAATAAGGAAGCGCATATACATATCACTTCAAATATATGGAACATTAGTCTCTTCTAGATCCAAACCCCTATTTTAAACCCATAAAACCATTGCGACAACAACATCTTGAGGCAAATACTTCACAAAATTTCCCTTGTCACTGGACAATTGTTCTTCATTTCCCTCTTATAAGCGGTATAACAGCTGATTTTTTCCATAGATTCCTTTCGTAGAAATACTATGTTGTAGATTCATTTTTTTCAAGGTTAAATGTAAATGTTTGGAAGTGTTTACATTATTTTCCAAAGGATTCGAACGATTCAAGTATTATAGACTAATTGGTAACGTGATCAATTTCCTTCTAAAATCATTTGAATTATCAATACTTAGTCTATTGTTTGATATCTCATAAGCACTAGTAATCTTTTGTTTCCATCTTCAAAACCATGATATTATGAAAATCATTACCATGATTCCTCCACATAGCAAAGAAATCACACTCACAACAATGCAAATTCTTGGGGTTTTAAGGGTTTTGAAGCAATTTTGGTAACTTCTTGACATATATGCAGATTCTAGATTTTGTTTGCAACGAATGCATAGTTCAGCCTCTAGGATGTTTGGTAATTAAATTTGGTGCCCATGAGTTAAATAGTTACCAAGCATACTCTACAAAAATTTCCACATTGATTTCTCTCCTACTTTAGATACAATTTTCACATGGTAAAAAATAAAATCCCGCCTTTAGAAGTGGTTTCCCAGATTATAACCTTCTTGGAATTATTGAATGGAACCTATAGCCTCTTTGAAATCTATCCTAAATCCCTATTGTGATTGAGTATTATCAAGTGCGATATATTATTCTCTAGAGTTGGTAGAGAAAACTCTTTTAAAATCAATGGATTAGTATTTGATAGGTCAATAATCACCAAGGTTTAACAAATAAATTTAATGACTAACATTAGATTGCATTAAGAGTATTAGTGGGAAAACCCTATAATTGTTATATTGATTCATGATAGTGGAACATGTATAATTGGTCATCTATCGTGGTACTTTTTGGGTGGAAAACTTGGAGGAATTGGCTTGTAAGGCCCATTTTAGTGGTTGGTCCCAATTTGGAAATTTGGGGTTTGGAGCCTTCTTGAGCCATTTGGAGACATCAAATGACATGTTTTGGGGTCAAAAATTTGTGAACATAGCTCACATCCCCTTGAAATTATTCTACACTGATACTTTTCAATTGGTGTGAAAATCACCTCAATCAGACCTCGTGTGTGGAAGTTATGCCTCTTGCAAGTTGACCTACCTTGTTGACCACCATGGTATGAGTGGATGCCACGTCAATCTCCATTACTCAACATTTTCCCAGGCTCTTCATGTGTAAATTTAAAGAATATTTTAGAATCTCCATGCTCAGTCACGAAAGGACACCTGCTTAGGTATATATATGTGGGTCCTCATTGTAACATTCATCACTTGTACAATATTATATATATTAATAAATTATTATTTTAAATACCTCTTGTATTTTAACATATTAAGTCTTCAAGCTATCAGTTTTCATACTTCAGTAATAGTTTTTATGCTTCAATGGTATCATATCCATGGCACACAATATAATCATGCAGGTCTATGAACCTTGTTCGCTGCACAATGTGCCATTATGTTCACGTCCTATTTGCGTTGAGCAGTTTAGTAAAATTCAAGAAGAATTTCAGTGTTTAGAAAAATCATATGCATAAATCAAAGCATGTCGAAAAGAAATTGATAATAAGGAAAATGATCAAGATAATGATCCAGATGAAAATAATGTCGAAGAAAATAAGTTTCATACTAAAGATCCGGATGTTGATAAATCTAACTCAGATGAGAATGGAAGGTCTCCAAACATACTTGTTGAGAAAAACAACAACAGTAATTCTTCACTACCAACCTCTGTAGAAATCGTTCAGAAGGGTGGTAAATCCAGCAGAACGAGTTAGGAAACTCGACCCTTGATAGAGATTATTCATCTTGGATCTCCTATCAATGAAGACAAGAAGCAAACAGTTCCTTTCTACCAAGATCATAATATCGATGTGGTCAAATTAGTAGAAGGTGTAGAGTTGGGAAGCCTTCATGACCATCCTTTACCTAAATGGATGGGAAAAGCAGAGATAAAGCAAGTAGACGAAGGCAGAGTGAAAGCATGGAACTACCCCGCAATGACCAAACAAACACTACAAGATACACCAAGGCATCCAAAGCTTAAAGATGGTGTTTTGGAAACCAAAGCTCAAATTTAGGGAATACCCAAAGTTTATAAGTTTTGTTGCTTCATGAATACAAGTGTGCATTTATTCATTTTTTAATATATTGTGATGGAAAACCACAACGAAAAAGGGCCAAGACAACGGAGAAGCAGGAGCATGCAGGGTGGAAGAGGGTCAGATTTCTCCACCCCCTCACTGTCCAACAATAGTGTGTCAGCCTCATCTCCTCCTCATCATAGCCTTTCAAAATATTTGGATAACAATAGCATAATCCTTTCCAATGAATAGTTATTGGATCAGTTTGATAATAATCTGGGTGAATTTCTTCGCGATACAGAAGATATTCTTTGACGGCTGCCAATATTAAATGAAGTATTGCCTCTTGATCAGGAGACATATAACGAATATGAAAGCACAACAACACCATCGGTTGAAAGAACAAGCACTATAGAGGAGCATGGTGATCATAATGAGATACAAGAAATTGTTGTTTCTCTTCGGTCTCAAGAAGAAACATCAAATCATCCTTGTACATAGATTACTAAGTAGTCAATAACCGAAATGATTGATAGCGTTGAAAAAACTTGACAATATTTAGAGGAGGTAGAGAGAGGGGGACGAGCCGAGATGAATGGAGGGTTGGAACACACAGTGGTCACGTCCCTTCGACCAATCAACCGTCATGTCAAATCGAGTCACCCATCATGCCACTTTAAGCCGCCAATCGAGCCAACGTTTTGCCAATCTAGCCGATGCCCAAGTCACCCATCGTGCCATAGGTCAAGGGACCCACCAGTGTATAGTTTATATTGTAGCAACTCACGATGGGCAACATGGCACTTCGATTTAAAAAAACAAATTCTAAGTGACAGATATTAGTTACGCTATTATATAAACCTGTTAATGAGAAATGGACTTAAGTGCGTAAATGATCTACATGCCCCCAGTTTTGGAGATCGAGGACGTAAATTGATCATGCTTTCCCTTGAACAATAAAACCCTTTTCGTTGCTGTCCGAACGGTTCCTTTTTCTGTCGGCAAATCGTCTTCTGGGTACTCCTCTGTCGATATCTTGTCTTCCGGCAAACCATGAACATCTGCGTCAAGTACTCTTTCGGCAAGCCATGAACCTTGACATTGTGCAACCTGTTCCAACCATAAATGATGTTGCGATGGAAAAAAACGCCAACTGTTAGTCACTTTTGTGTTGCTGCAAGTCAACAAGCAAGGCACACTCAAAATGATGTGACTGCCCAGTTAAATATATATATATATATATATATATTATATATATATATGATTTAATTAAAAAAAATATTAGTGTTAAAAAATTAAAAATTCCAATGAAATATTAGTGATGAGCTACATGACGAAAAGATGCCTAGATTATGCACATCGAGACGACATACACTAAGTGAAGAAAATTGACAGCATTACAGCTTTGAAGACAAAGCTTCCGAAGGAAGGGGCTATGTTATGAATATAATTCATAACAAGTAAAATAAATAAAATAAGTGTAAATAGTAAATAATCAAATATTGATTAGAGTAAATAGTTATTAAGTTAAGTGAAAAAGCATGTCTAGAGTAAATAGTTATTAAGTTAAGTGAAAAAGCATGTCTAAAAGACATGCCCAGTCACAAAAAGACACCTGCTTATGTATATATATGCGGGTCCTCATTGTAACATTCATCACTTGTACAATTATATATATATTAATAAATTATTATTTTAAATACCTCATGTATTTTAACATATTAAGTCTTCAAGCTATCAATTTTCATATTTCAGTGATAGTTTTTATGCTTCAAAATTTCATGTAGTTATCAAACATAAGAAGGGAAACACTATTAAGTTGGTAGACATTATTTCAAGGCCACCCACATCTAAAATTGCAACTTTGGGAACTCTTATGCACTTGGAGCCTTTTACCCATGATGCATACACAAAAGATGAGGAATTTAAAGAGGTGTTTCAACAACTACATGGCCAAATTCATATTGAAGAAGGCGACAATAAGGTTGACTAACATATTTAGAATGAGTTACTACACATGGTGGACAAGCTTTGTGTTCCTAAAGGTGAAAGATTGCAACATAACATAGATGCTCACACCTCCATGTTTGCAAGACATTTTTGGTGTTGGAAAGATAATTTCCAACTTACAAAGGTATTGTATTGGCCAAAATGAAATAAGATGTAGCTTGGTATATCATAAAATGCATACTTTGTTGTACCAATGAAACCAATAATAAAAATCAAGGTATATACCATCGCTAACCTATTGTAACATCCCTTTTTGTCGCCCTTCGTGTAAATATTATTATATGAACTGATCATGTAAATTTATGTAAATTATAAATGATGACTAGATTGAGAGTGGACACAGATTCAGAGTTCGAGGAGGTGAAGTTGCTTGGGGAAATAACCAAACTTTGAATGCTGCAATTATTCTCCACCTATATCCTTGTTGCATTAAAAATACATTGTACAAGTACTAACACTGGTGTGTGGATGCCTAAGAAAAGGATAAGCTAGTCTCGTGGGATGTGTTGGCCCTAGTCAACATGCAATGGAACAAACAAAGAAGGAAAAAGGGGATTCAGACATTGTTCGAGGGGAGATGCACATAAGCAGAGTTATAGTGAGAAAGCACATGCTGAAGGATAAAGGGTAAGCACATGAATGCTCAGGATTGCACAAGAAGCCACAAGCACAGTAGTTGCATTGTAGTAAGAAGGAATGTGCATTAGCAGTGTGTGTGTGAAGCATTGGAAGAAGCTCAGTGTAAGCTCAAGTGTGGAAGCCAATTGAGGGACTTGAAGAAAGGAGAAGTTGTGGTGTCGAAAAGGTAGAGAAACAATGGGATCTATATTCTTGCTTAGTAGGTGAGACATTGGGTACTCTAGGACTTCTCTTGGTGTTCTCACAGGTGGAGACCCTAAAGGTGAACTCTGGATTTCCATGAAAGGTGGAGGCACTGTGTCCTCTAGATTCCTGCCAGATTACAGGTGGTGGCACCGTGGGCTTTGGATTCCTGTAGTGTAAATTGGGTGGAGATACCATGGGCTTTGGATTCTTATAGTGATTGTTGGGTGGAGCACTAAGTGCTATGGATTCCCTAAAGTATGGTTTGGTTGGAGACACTGTGCACTTTGGACTATCGCAAGTCCAGTGGGGACACTATGTGCTCTGGATTCTCATGTGTTTGTAACTTGAATGGTGTGGATTTCCCTTGAACACTTCACTCCTTAGACTTTGAAATTTGGCTTATGGGTGGTTAATAGCAACAAAGAATAACAATGCAATTGGCCTACGGTTGGGAGGAGAGTTGAAGTCCCTCTCTTAGTTATCAGTCATTCAATTGTTAAGGTAAGTTGCTTACTTGTGTTTTTTTACATGTTAGTGCAATATGAATGATGAATATTGTTGTTACATGATAATGGGTGTTTCAGCACTATCAATGACATGTATATATTTCTATGTGTTGTAATATGATGGTTTTGTTAATGATTCTCATAGTTGTAAAGGACCTGTAGATCCCTGTGATGTTGAAATGCTCCTAAATGATAAAGTTACTTACATGCTTATGTTTGATTGTTTGACACGACCAACTGATTGTGGTTGTGTGTGATTTCCATTATATGATATGCGTGAGTATATTGAACAATTGTTGGTAAAAGCTGGTGAAGGCCTGTGGTCAATGCTGTGAATAATTGTTTAATAAGTCCTGTTACATAGCTGTGGTGCTTGTAAAGCCATGGGTTGGATGCTATAATTGAAAAAGAGACTCATTGTCTTAGGATCGATGCATTTTTTTGTGAAGTACCACATATGTCATATTAAGAGACTATGTGGATTTTTGCTATGTATGATGGTCCACTCACTTTTTTTTACGATTATGATCATGTTGTAACATTTTCCTGGCAAAATGTTCCACTAAATTGTTTCAGATCCAACAACTTCCTTCAATTTTCTCATGTCTTTGGCATTTGGTATTTGGTCAAATATTTTCATAGTATACTTTTCATCATAGCCAAAATGTATTGAATAAGTTACATCAACTTGTAATAATGTTGTATAGAGAATTGAAACTAACTAATAATTCAAGCTTATTACCAAGGATTTGCAATAGAGATGTCATGTACATAAAAGGTTGTTTGGATGAATATATGACATCAATATCAAGATGTTTTAGGCTAGAGAATGTTAATAGAATATATTAATGGTTTTAATTTTGGAGGGGAATCATTGCTTTGTTGCATCTATTACGTTATAAATCCACCCATTTTTTTGGAGTTTTGATTATACCATAGTGAACATTGTAGGCAGATGAAGAGATAAAAGTGATCTATTGCCTTCGCTGGAAGATCAAAAAGTGTCACAACTGTTATTACATTAAATGAGTTTATCTAAAATGTTAAATTTTATCGGGAGTAAAAGTCCCCAAGGAGCACCATAACCAGAATTTTGAAACTTTACCTATGGGATCATTTTGTGTTGCTATACAAGCACTTGCCAAATGATGGTCTCATTAAATGGCTCTTGCCACTCAAAATAAACAGGAAAAATGTAAGATTAAGCGTGTTCTATGGTGATAAATGCAAAGTCACGATTGTTTCTGTTAGTACATGTGGCTCCAACTGATTATAAGTATCACTTGGGATATGTTCTTAAAGAATAAACAACCTTGGAAAACCAAACTTGGAAAACCACTGTACTCTGCAACAACCATATATACAAGCATGGTACCTCTTCCTGGTGAGTAAATTGGTCATGAAAATATACAATGTGGTGGTGTAATTCCTTCCAAAGAAGGAGAATCAAAATAGGCTGATATGCATTGAAAACATCTTTTCTCTACAACGAAAACTTAATGTTAATCTTCCATATCCTAGATCGAAGCAATGATATAGTAAGGAGAGAAATTGTTTGCTGTAAACACCTTGGTCAAAGAGCACAATTTGAGAAGTCTAGCGTTGTCTTTGGACATTGCAATCAGTGGGAGTGGCTGTATTTTAATTTTTCCAACTTTCAGGAACAGCTTGGCAGTTCCGACTAAATAAAAAGTAACCTATGCTAGTAGCAAGTGCTTAAGATAAAATAGCATTCAAGCCATAGCCAAAGATTTGAAATCCAAAAAAGATGAGTTGAAGTTGTTATTCTTTAGGTCCATTAAGCTGCTCAGCCTGATAGACGTCATTAAAATCATTCATCACTTCGATCAAAATGTCAATGCAAAATGTTATAGCATCCTAACGACAAAAACCGATATGAGCAACGCTGAGATGCAAAACCACTTTGCAAAGCGTGAAAAATGCACATTTGTCAAAATCGTTGTGGATGCAATACCACACTTGCAAAGCATGCAAAATGCACATTTATCAAAATTGTTGTTTCTTATGAGCTCCTGAAAAGGAATCCCCTTTCCGCTGTTGCGGTGAAGACAAAGTAATGCACAATTCAGCCATTGAGATTCAAATACAGTTGTCGGCCTTCAAAAGCTGCCTAGATGTTGCAGAGAACCGGTTGATAGGAAAAAATTTCACCGAAGCATGATGCAACTTGTTTCCCCCTCGCAGTTCAAGATGAACCAAACACAAGTGTGGAATCAACGACTGAAGTTTAATAGCGGCATGTTGGAAGTTTAACAGGGTGGGTGCGGTCTGCGATTGGTTGAATTCCCCAAACAACCTTTGTTGACGTCGTGTGCTCAGGTAAATAGCGGACCCCTCTTGCAAAAAAACCGGATACAGCTAGCACCCCCTCCGTGATTCCGCACATGGTTTCCATGAGACCACTTTCAACAAAGCGCTGGTTCGATTCAAGGTTTAATAAGTTAAATGGTTTACCCATAAGCCTGCCTGGTGTAGGTCAACAGAGCACCCAAGTGCCAGTAAACAAAATATTATCCTCGTGTCAATTTGAGCTACGGGAGGTGCTATCTTTTCAACAAATAAGAGCCTGTTTTCAACATCGTTGAGAAAATAGTGGTGATTAAAGGGCGCCTTTGGAGATGTATGAAATTGATGAATATTTTTGTATCAAGAAATTGCGCTTAAGGCAGAGGAACAACTCATGTTCACATGGTTTCCATATGCAGATCATAGATCTTTTAGCTCTGGTTGCTCTCTGATAGCACATGAATTCTTTGTGTTAGTAGTTCTTTGTATTGACGGTTCCCTCACACAGTGATGGCTATCATGACACTGGCAATTTTCCTCTTCTCACCTTGATGGTGGCTACTTGGAGTAAATACGGTGGCTACTTATCAAATAGTATACAGGAATCCTTGTTGCTCTTCATGTAAGTAGAATTTGGTACTTACTGATCTAAAGGCACTGGAAACACTATATTGTGAGAGATTACAAAATGGCCAGCTGGTTTTATGCAGATATTAATATCGCAGAAGCAAGGTTTTGATCTTGAACATTCTGTATTAGAGTTAGTTAACATTATCTCTCATAACAAGAAGGTAAAATTATACAGTCTAAGGTTGAAGCAGTTTATAGGCTTTTCCGTGGCACCACTCTCTTCACTTATTTTCAATTGCTCCGGGAGGATGGATACTGAGGTTTAAAAAAGGGTATCTCTACCCTAAAGAAGAAGTTGTTACAGGAAATTTTAAATAGGCTATGTACTTTCTAACAGAAGGGCAATGGGCAAGTTTAGATGGAACCATTAATGTCAGCATAAAGTTGGGATTGTTAAATGAAGCAAGTCTTGTTCGTATATCAACCATCGATGATCTTGCATGGGCAGCGTTTTGTGAACCAGTTGAAAACAACAAACTCAAACCATTTCTTCACTGCAGGAATTGCTTACAGTTTTAGACTAAGTGATCATCCGTTGTGTTTTTATAGTATAGCAAAATATGTCGCTATAGCTTGAGGTGATGCTAAGATATTCATAAAGTTCGCTAGGGCAGGATACAAAGAAAAATACGGGAGAATGCAAGAAGAGTTATTATTATACAAGAAGTAAGAGGAGGAGTTATTATTATACAAGAAGTAAGAGGTGTTGTAACTAGCGCTGGCGGATCTTCACTTGACTTCTCAAAGGGGATTTACCTAGAAGGACTTGACAGAGGCATCATTGCCTGTTTTGGTGCTTGGCTTCATGAGAAAATTGTTGCAGGGAACGATTTTTCTCCCTTAGGACAAAATCAGATCATAAATAGATTGCAGCTAAATGTGCCAAGGGAGGGTGAAACTTACATTGCAAAAAAGAAACCTTGGGAATCCTTTTATTACAGAAAAATAAAAATCACTATTGAAACAAGGAGATGGCTTTGGACAGTGGCATTCAAAAAGCGCATGGAAGTTTTTTTTACGTATTTAAGTTCAGTATGAAGTCTTATTACAGTTAGTTAATTTATGAAAATAAAAAGCACAAATAATATCCATGTTGATGAGTCATGTGGGCCAAAGGTTCGTCATTTGCAGGTCATATGTTATCAAAGTCAAATTCGAAGATGGGAAGATCATGTTTGTAACAGGTGGAATCCATTCAAACAAAAAGCAGCAACCTCAGCCCCAGGGGCAACAGCCTCAATTTGATTTAGAGAATGAATCATTCAAACATAAAGAGAAGGTCAAGCCAGATTTCAATCTTACAAAGAAAGCAAGTGTTAGAAAGAAGGGGACAGCTGATGTTGGCTCAACAGGTGCAGTTATTGATGTCAGGGAATTTGTGAACTGCATCTTAAATAAAACAACTGCTGTAGTTCTTTCACAAATCACCACAGGTGACGTAATTGTTGCATTACATTGCATATGAATGACCTATGTTATTAAAATATGTGATGTGAAGTGAGGTAATTTATTACAACAAAGTGTAACCAGCCTGATAAACCAATTATGCATTTTAATCATGACGAGTTATGTGAGTTAATTTATTACAACAAAGTGTAACAAGCCTGATAAACCAATTATGCATTTTAATCATGATGAGTTATGTGAGTTAATTTATTACAACAAAGTGTAACAAGCCTGAAAAACTGATTATGCATTTTAATCATGATTGTTAGGATATTCCGACACATAGGAAATAGTTAAGTTCAACTTGGTCTAGTATAGAGTTAGGTAAAGTGTGTTTCTTTACCGTTGTACATTTTGTAACTTACAATCCGACGGTCACGATATGTAGTGATCCGACGGTTCATTCTCTCCTCGGTATTACCGACACTTGATCCGTGGCTTGACACCCGATTGGTCCCTGAATTCTATTTAAAGCGCATGGAGGCGTCATTTGTAAGGTTAACCATGCATGAGAGAACCTTTGTAAATTTCATTTTTTATTAATAAATTGCTGTAGTAGCGTTGGCGCAGGCCGTGGACTGTTTCCCTCTCTGAGGGTTTTAACCACGTCAAAATACTGGTGTATTGATCTGTGATCTATTTGTGAGCGGTGTCCTTCTGGTGTTCTTTCTGAGGAACTTACCCTGTAATTCCTACATGGTATCAGAGCTATTTGAGGGCCACGTCCGTTGGTGATCCAAATCTGAAGCCGTAGAACTGCATGCGGCTGTCGTTTCCTAGATCTACTATTTCTGACTGCTTTCGGGCCGAGAGGACTACTCTGTTGTGTTCATAGCATCTGTTCCAGTGAGGAACCCCTTTCGTTTCACGCGAAAAAGGTTTCCGGTAGCCCTATCTGCGTCATTTTTAAGATCTGGAGGTATACAGTGTTTTTCAGCAGTTTACTGTGATTTTCTCTCTGGTTATTTCGGTTTCTATTTATTTAGCTTTTTTTTATCACTGGATCTATACCTTTCATTTCTGCGTATGCTCTTTGCCCTGCGACTTTGTGCGATCTGGGCAAATCAGAAACAAAAAGGAAGGATTTTTTCTCATGCCTATGTTCTTTTCCCTGCATCTTAGTGTGATCTCGGAAAATCAGAAACATTGAGAAAAATATTTAGTTTTTCGGCTAAAGCTAACTTTGAGCTACAAGGTTCAATTTTTTTTAAATATTTAGTTTTTTGAGTAAAGCTAACTTCGAGCCATAAGGTTCGTTTTCTTTGCATTTCGTTTTTGGTTTTGTGTTTTGTAGGGAAAAGAAGTTTCTCAAGGCAAGCACGCAACTAAACCCCCCCCCCCCCCCCCCCTCTCTCTTTCTCTCTCTCAATTTTTTGTATAGATCAATTGGTTCAAAGCTATTTTAAGAAAGTAGAGGTCTTGGGTTCAAATCTCCATTTTGTGGGGACGTTTTTTTCATTTCCGCACATTCGCGCACTTTACCGGCAACTTTAACAATTTTTTTTTCAAAAAGCCATAACTTCTTCATCCGAAAGCCTTTTTCAGAGCCGTTTCTTTTAAAACACCCTAATTTTTCGAGATCTATCCATTGGAACACTTACTTTCAGCATCTTCAGCTTCAGTTTTTAAAAAAAATGGAAAGTCCATGCCAAGTCATTCTTGACAGCACTAACTACTTCCAATGGGTAGCCTACATGGAAGATTTACTTAGAAGTAAAGGTCTCCACAGAATAGCCATGGGCCAAGAGAAGAAACCAAAGGATGAAGATAAGGTTGATAAATGGGAAAATAGACAAGATCAAGCACGTGGTTTGATAGGGATGTCTATTTCTCCTGATCTTAGATTCCATATTGCAGAACTTGATACTCCTCATGAAGCATTGGAACAAATCACTAAAGTTTTTGGGATTAAAAATGAAATTAGAGGCCATCAACTTGAAAATGAGTTGCTTACATTGGATCCTAATAATTTTTCTTGCATTGAAGATTTCTTGTCCAAATTCAAGACCCTTAGATATCTCTTGGAAGGTGTTAAGGTTAAGAAAGAAGATAGTAACCTTATTTATTCCATCCTTACTAAGTTGGGACCAGACTACTCCGTATTTGTTTCCACCTTCCATTCTACAAGGGAAGCTTTCATTTGTTAAGGAAAAGA